>MU223457.1:2883568-2912225 GCA_018584345.1 Thuja plicata | reverse complement strand
AATTCTGAAAGTTTGTAATTCCGCATTTGTGGAGATAATAAGAAGTCCATTTTCTGTTCTTGCAAATTGTTGTCGCTTCTCTGTTTCTGTTATGTGTTTGTGGTATTAAGGGGAGCACCCTTCATCAAAAATAAAAAATATGAAGAGGGCACCTAACGGCTGTTTGACAGTCTAGTTTGCAAAACTGAATCTTTTGCAAATGGATTTAGCCTTGAAAACTTGTCAAACGTATTCACGTGAACTTAAAAATCGACATGGGGACTATCTTTCATATTTAAAATACTAGGGAGTATCCATCTCACCATGATATTCAAGTGGACAAAAGATATACGCCTCCAAAGTAGGCCTTTTGATAACTTTTGCTCTATACACCTAGTAAATCAGAATAAACTGCCAATGAAGTCAACTTGGCAAATAGGGAAAATGAACTTACTAGTTCCTAGAAATGTATAAATAGGCTCTTTATTATGCCTACAATACAGAGGAATGAATATTTCATCATTTTAGTCAACAAGGTGCAAAACACATGTCTCCAAGGTCAACCTTTTCATTATGTTTGAATGTGTGCAATATGCATATTAATGCAAACCCCTTAAAATAAGCACTTTAAAAATGAGTCACAACTAACCGTGGAAGGATTAAAATGGGTAGAGACACTTAATGATAGGGGATGAACAAATGTTCAAGGTCATTTTGCATGATAGTTCTGATTAAGTAAAAACAAGTTTTGAAAGGACCCGAAACCTTTTACAAGATCAACGAAAGATAGAGTGTTAAGAGGAAAAAAATACTACTATGGATCACCACCTTTCAATGGAAATGGAACAAACAATTCCCCCAAAAAGAGATAGAGTTCAGACCAACAAACCACAACAAAGGGCATTCAAGATTTACATTTATGCCCACTCTATGTGAACATAAATTCATAACAAAAGAAGGCATGAAAGACTTTAATTTCTTTCCTTTAGTTGTTGTCCATCCATCCTCCACCTTCTCATCTGCATTCTACCAAGCCAAAGAGGAAGAGCCCGCAAAAGCCTGAGAAACAGGGCTAGCCACACTAGCATACACAACTAGGATAGGTACAACATTACCACCATACCCTATTTCCCCCCTTGGAGAAATAGGGACAGCAGAACCCACAACATCAGCAAAAAGGACAGTTGATCCAGACACAACATAAGCATCATCCAAAAAGACAACATCACTAGTATGAACCAGGGATGAATTTGTAGAGTCTTCAACAACATGCGAATCAGAGCTAGTACGATTAGAAACCCACACATTGCCAGAGGCAAAATCCTTTCCCACAAAAGATAGAGGGGGAACGATAGAAGAATCTAGAGCAACAACCTAAGAAAGCCTCCATTGAGAGGTGCTCTTCTCAACCATCTAGTACTGAGAGGAGGCACCTTTCCACCACGAAACATGGCACTTGGTTTTACCCAAACCATAGTTGGCTGCAATATGATCACTTTGGAAACATCTTCGACATCTAAAGGGGATTCCTTCATAATCCAAAGACTGGATCTAGCTTCCCTTAGGAGAGACAAGCTTGATATCCGTAGGTAAGCCCTTAGAAGCATCAATATCCACCAAAATACGGGCGTAGGTAGAATGTAGAATGTCTGTAGATTCAACATCCACCATCAAGAAAACTCCCAAAGCCTCACCCACTTCCTCCAAGAGAGAGTCCACCCAGAGATGGAGAGTGAGGTTTGGAAGCCTAACCCAAATAGGCATCTTGTTAAAGGTATCAGAAGAGGGTTTGAAATCCTCATGCCAGGGCTTAACCATAAGCACAAATCAATCATCCCAGCTAAAAAAATGGCTTTGAAGAATGCAATTTCTATCCTCCATATCATCAAATTTGGCAACAAAAAATCCCTTAGCCAGAGGGAAGATATGAACCATACCAAAAATAATGGGTTCCTAGCTTTTAGAGATCCATGCATGAAGTTCTGGGAGGCTTGGCCAAAATCCCCTAAATCTGCAAATAACAACCTGGTTGGAGAAGGTAGACAAAGAATTTTCTATTTCCACAACTGTATCCTCCCCCAAAGAAAGAGTGATGGGGGCATCCATAGGAAAAGGACTCTGAGTAGCCCCTTTGGAAATAGAAGCTCCACTAGCAAGAGCAGCTGCCTTAGAAACAACAACCCTAGCCGCAACATAAATCTTGGTTGCATCATCAATAGCAGCCCTAACCATAGAGACAGACTTGGCCATAGTCATAGAAGCTCTAACAGCCATAGCCATAGAAGTAGAAGCCCTAGAAGCGACAACCATAGGAGTAGAAACTCCATCTCCCACACCCATCACAAAAGGCTCCACAACAGTGGGGGACGAAGAGAGAGAGACCTGTGCAGGAATGGACGCAAACGCAGAAGTAGGATGCTTCACATGAAGCATCACAGGAGGCGCAGAAGGAGGCGCGGGAGACATTCATGGTAGAAGAATGACCTTTTTTGGACAAACCATTTTGCATGATAGTTACTGAGCATCAGATTATCAATTCCCAAAGAGAGCAACTTAGAACACTTTTTAGGGTACATTCTAATGCCTTAACAAAAATTTCAATATGGTATTCTCAAAAGATATGAGAGTACCAACAATGGGTCCAACTAGGGATGTATACCTCTTGTAGGAATAGCAAGATCTCAGATCTATGGGTGAGAAAACCAAACCGTTATCTATTGGGTCCAGAGTCTTATTCAATTATTTGAATCTTATTTGATGGCCCCAGGCCCTCAAATGAAAAGGAGATCATCAATTTTACCTCTATAAAAAATACGCCTACTAAAAGACCCGATCTCTTTCAACCCATATTTATTTCCACAATACCACTGCTACATGTATAACCTTCTTCCATTTCTTGTGTATTCAATGTCATTTTGTATTGTATGTTTAAACATAAACTGAAAATTTTCATCATCACAAAACACATATGTATTACATTCATCACATGAAATGCATTAAGAATCCTCACTCTTCATCTTACTCTCCTACTCTATCTAAGTACCTCTCCAATGAATTGGAAATAGAAAGTGATCATACTCTTCCAAGTAGGGTGCAACATGATACTCAAGCTTATCTACAACATCCATTTCAAATGTAAAATATTTATAAGAAGTGCCTTCGAGGTGCTCAGCAGAGTTCTCAGCAAATAGTGGATTATCTCTGCACCAATAAGGATCATCATTAATCCTATCTGATGAAAATGGAGGCTTATTAAATAAGGGGTTTTACCAAACATTAATTGCTAATGCAAACATCCTTGTCTCTTCCACACATCAATTTGAATTTTCCTCAACATTACCACACTCTGAAAATTCACAAATGGTGTCCCCATCACAATCATAATTGCAATCAACCATGAACTGACATCAACCAAAACTATCCTTCATTTCATCTGGTGATCGATCAACACACATACTTGAATTTTCTATCATACCCTCATAATTTGAGATAATAGGTTTAGAGGGCTCTTCTAGCTCAATAGCATTATCAACCAAAAATGGTGTCATCATATTATTCAGGCTCTCAGCATTAGACATAGCTGATTCATGTGAGAATGAGCCCATGCCATCAAAGTCTTGCATACTAGTATTATCTTCAGCAGATGTATAACTTTTCATCTCTTCTTAATACAAGCTACTAGATTCATCTAAATCATATGATTGTAGATGGACATTCTATGTGGTCTCCTTACTCAAACAACTAATAGTTTTATTACATGATGTGATATCTAAAATATTTTCCATCTTTGCATCAGCTATGTCACATATTTTATCACAAACCTTCTCTTTACCAGGATGAGGAATAATCACCATTTGGGACAAGTTCTCTTCGCTCAAAATTTTATTTGCATCGAATCTCATAACATGGTTAGTGTGATCAGAAGAGCTGTGAATACTTTGACATTGATCTTTACTTCTTGAATCACACCTTTCTTCAAAATTTGGTGTCTTAGGACAATGAACACTTTCATATAGATATCCCCTAGGCATTCCATATATCAAGTTGTTCTCAATGTCCATTGCTATCCTATAATCCCGATGCAAGATTTTAGGATCCTTATATCTCAACAAAAAGATCATTTCTTCATCAAATGCAACTAGGTAAACAATCAAACACACTACATCATTTGGCATGTATTTTATAGGAATTTCACCCAAAGTTATCACAAATATGAGATTGAATACAGGAACCAACTCATCTTCTTCCTTTTAAATGTTCATTAGTCATTTTATCGTTGTACTTGGATTGACCCTTTCACCAAATTGTTCTATAAAATATGTACTTAACTCATCCCATGAATATATAGAGTATGCTAGCAAATATTAAAACCAATCTTTGGCATCTTCCTTCAAAGATTTAACAAAATTTTTCATGAAAACATCCTCCTGACCTATCTCAAAATCCGCCATAAAATCAGAACACTCCTGTAGATGTTGACATGCTGATTCTAAGATTTTCCCATTGAACTTTGGTAAATGTTTCCTAGCCTTAGTACTAAAAAAGTTTGGGAAACCTTGAATACCATTAAAATTTAATGGTAAACATCTTTTAATAGAGAACATTCTGCAATAATTTGATCGAGGCTGCATGTTTTGTAAGTTTACATTTGATACCTCATGGGGATTTATAGGCAAATGATACATCTTCTCATCCTACTTATAAATTTCAGACATCAGCCTTAAAACTGATCATTCACTTCCCTATATCTTGCTTCTATCACAATCTTAAAATATTATAATGCATAACTCAAACATACTTTATTAACTTAATACTCAAATATGAAATTCATATCTCAGAAGTATGTAGAAAAATTACTAGTATTCCCTTTCTTAGTGCTGAACTCACGGAATAGGAAAACATTTTCTACAAATGAATTTCATGGAAAAAAATTTGATTCATGAAAATCAAAATACATGGAAGTATTATAGTTGCTGCAAATCAACTTTTTGGTTGGAAATACTGATATATCTAAAGCTATGTTCACATATTCATTAGGTTCTTTGGTAGAGTCGCCACCTCTTTGCAAAGGAAAAATATTTGAACAGCTGGAATTCCTTCACAGGTCAAGTTTGTTCAAAAACTAGTACAAGCACTGCAACACCTCCTCATCCAACAATATGATGTCATATGAATTCCTTCCTCAAACTTGTCTAGATACTTCATCACAAGAGCTCAAATCTGCTTCATCTCTACTGCAAATCCTTTGATTCTTTCTTAGTTCTTCTCAAATAGTGCACACTGGTGCAAGATCTCAGAGATATTGGAGTTATCACTTGTAATTTGTGAGGTATTATGAAGTTATTAAGTAACATGGATAGATCTAGAATGAACTTACATTGAAAGATGAATTACAATAGATTTTTGGGAAACATTTATGAGAATTGAATCACTTGACAAGGAGATTGGACCTATAAAAATCTCATGACTTTATGAGGAAAAATAACTTTCAACAATACTTTCCCAGTGGGATCACCATTTGTTTGGTGACTCAAATGTGCTAACCAAACTGGGTAAAATTAGATAGATAATACCAGAGCCTTCAGGGTAGATGAAATAAAATTTTAACATCTAGTCCCGAGTAGATTCACAATTTTGTTGGTTCTCGAAAAGGGTTTGCACAAACAAAATAGCAACCAAGTTAATCCTTCAATTACCTATGTAAAAGCCATCTCCAATATTCAATAATCTTAGGGACTTGGACCAACTGACAAGGATCAAATAAACCCTTCTACACTTTGGGCTCTACATAACCTCAGAGGGTGGTCCCTTAGTGTAATTACATTTCCTACACTATTCTTGTAAATAACACTAACACAAAGCATATAATCTCATACAAGGGCTCAAAAATGAGGGAGGATGCTATGAAATGACTAATTCCCAGTGATCCTCAACCTATTTGGAGCATGAGATAACAACAACATACATAAAATATAGAGATTATGTGTTTTAATAATTTTTGTAGCAAGTTGCGGGCAAAATGAACACAATACCAACAATAAAAAAATTACAAGATATGATCAGTTCCTTATTCCATTGGGACTAAAAATCATGAGACATAATATTAAAATATGAAAGACCTTGACTATAGAACAAAATATAGGATAATATTTCCTTATAATATATCCCATCAATAAATCTCAACCCAAACTACTTATCAGAATTCCTGCACAAGCCCTACCAATCTGCAATCCTATTCAAGCATTTAATTGACCCATTAGGCCAAAGCATAAATTAAAAAAATTACATACACCGCAATAGTGCTCTAAATGAGAGAAATCCTTGATTCATTTCATTCAAAATATGGAAAAATTGTACACAAGAGAAATGAGTATAAAATATATTTCCATTAAACTCTAATGCTATTTCTGTCATAAGACAAAATATAATTTCATTCATTCTGGACCCTACCTAAAAATTGATATTGAACTTTCATCTATTGCTCTGTAATAAGATTTACAACATTTTCCCTTTCACCCAAACTTGATGCTGGTACCATCAAGAATTTGGGACCTGTGGAACCCTTTACAAAATGAGGAAGAAGAGAATAAAAAGAGGGGAAAGAAACTCTGGATTCTATCTGAACTTGACACCTATCCTTTCAAATATTTGATTTGCAAAAATATCTTCTCCCTTTGTGCTCATTTGTAATTTTTTCTTTTTTCTCACATTTGGTGTCTACGTGAAAATGCTTGACATATTTCAAAATACTTCAATTAGCTATACTTTCTTTACCTTGCACATAAAATGATACTACCATGTTGTATTCTTCCTCACATTAGACTTCTTGAAAATTCCTCCTACTTGGTAAAATATCATACCTCGCCAATTTATATTTCTGCAATTAAAAATCCCCTCATTCACAAACCTTGAAACACTCTGATTAGACTATGTCATAACCTTGTTTCATGACTCTATTATGATGCTACCAAAGGTTTAAAATTCAGACATTACACTTTCCCCCACCTTTTCTTGAAATTCCAGATACACATTAATCTTTGTAGCAGAAATTGTTACATTACACTCTCCAATTTGGCATGGTAGATGAAGTTTAATGTTGAGTGCTTGATATGTCCTCCAAAGTTGTGGATTTGGATGTAGACCCACTCATCTTCCTCCAATCACGTGCCATCACCAAGTCTCCACCACATCTTCCCTATGCACACGGTCTTCCCTCCAACATCTACCATGTGTCACTCTCTGACTTTTCTATCTCACTACTCTTGTCAACTTAACCCTCATCTCAGTCTGGACATGTGGAGACATCTCACGATCGTGCGATGATTATCATCCTTGCAACTTTGATCTTGAGATTGAAAAAGAACACATACAAGCTGCCCATCCACCACATCACCTTCTGGGCTCGACTACTGCCACGTGTCCATTTTTGATTGGTCATTGTTGGTCCATGTTTCCGCCTGAGCCTCATACTTGGGAAAAATATCAAACATCCACCTTAGGAACTTCCACTTGGCACACTGGTACATTTAAGTACCCTAAACATGTGTACATGAGGGTTTGACCTCATTTGGTCATATGTAAAAATGATCCCAAGTGGATTAATCAATTAACATCACCACATCAAGGAGGGGCATATAATAGTGTTCTTTGAATCAACGTATTGCTAGCACATTGGTTCAAAAAGGAGCAAAATGTATACACTAAAAATTGGTCCAAATGCATTATTAATTAAATACAAGTTATTAATTGAGATTTTAAGTCTTCTATTATGTAATTAAATTTAATATTTAATTATATAATTTATAATTCTATTAATTCTTCAAATCTATTCCAATCCACTCTAATATATTATGTTTTACTTTAATACATTTTCCTACATAAATCTCCCCTTTTGAATAAATTTTATTTATTCAAATTCTTCTAAAGCCTCTGTAAAATCGCCTTTTAAATAAAATTTTAGTAATTCAAATTCTCCCATTTCTCATTCTTCTAAACCCATGATTTAAATTAATTTAATCTAATTTAAATCCTAAACCTAGCCTAGATTCCTAACCTACGCTCATCACCCTCATCCCACTAAACCTATGGTTGGAATTAATCTCACTAAACCTATGGTTGGAATTAATCTTTAATTAAATCCTTAATCCCCTTAATTCCCTTCATTCCTAATCTCATTATCTTAATGAGTTGCTCACACACATGTGATAATCTCTTCCCCAGAGTGAATTCAAGTCACTTTGTCAAAAAGGGCCCAAATCACTTCTCTTACACTTGTCCCCCCTTTCCTCTTCCAAGTGACTTGGGCCACCCATCTCTTACACCTTTTCATCATGTCATTAACCAATCACTTTCCCAAGTTTCTCACACATGTGTGAGAAACTCTCTCTCTTGCTTGGCCTCCCCATTTGCCTATGTGTCTCCTATGTGGCATCCACATAGGATCCACCTCATCAAGGCCTCCAAAACTCTATAAATAGAGCCTCCTGTCAATGAATTTGGATCCATCTCTTGTTGCAATATCATAATTCTCCTATTTGCATTCAAATTCATAGCTTTATAAGTGCATCTTGATCTTGCATTCATAGTAGTTTTATTCTAGTTTAAATTTATAACTTCATAGTTGCATTTTGATCTTGCATAGTTTCATTTAGTTCATGGTAGTTAATGTTAGATCATAGTAACTTCATAATGGTTGTATATTCATGTCATGCTTCCATATCATAATAGTTTAGCATCATTTAGATTGACATCATTAGTCTAAACTTGTATTCTCATTGTCATCATTAGATCCATATTGCAAAATAGTTTTCAATAATAGTTTTGTAATTTCATGGATATTTAGCATAGTTTTGCATAGCAATATCAACTTCATCTTATCATTCTACATCATAATCATGTCTTTGGTCACCATATCTATCTTACTAATCATCTTATCTTGCATCATAATCATGGTTTTAGACATCATAACTCTCTTAATAGCTTAATTTTTGCATTCTTGGACATCATTGGTAAAATCCCATTCATCAAGTTGTCATCTGACCAATCTTTTGTGCAAATGAGAGAAAATCTTTAGAAGATCAATTATGTCCTTGGTGATAGAGGAACATGAGATGACTTTAGGAACTAACATGTTGTATTTGAGTGAATTTTCTCTTAGTTTCTAAGTTAATATTTCATGGGTGTCCATCGTGGGGCCAGATTGTCCACTAACATCAACTGATTTCATAGGTTTCAGTCCTAGATTTTGGAAAAAATTTATTCTCAAATTAGCACATAGCTATTTTAGCACACATGGGTTTAGCGCATACAAGGAAATAGCCTCTTCTAACTCAAGTTTTGGTTTTTAGCAATTTGGCATGGAGTTGAAACATAAAATCCAATATCTTATTGATAATGAAACAATTAAAATGGAAGATCTTAATGAAGAACAAGACATCAATCCAAAGCATGATTAAAATAAATAACCTATGCCTAGAAATGTCCCAAATGTAACTTCCAATTCTTCCACCATTCCTTCATCTCATAAAGCTACACAACTAGTCACACTAATTCCCCCAAACTATGAACTTGATCAAGACATCTTTCATGTTGAACATGTTAACCACGTTTACCCTCAAGGGCTATCTCCAAAAGAAATCCAAGCTAATCCAAGTCTTTATACAAATACCTATCATACTTAAAAAATCCTAAATCTTAAGCCATTATGTTCTTCAATCCCTATTACACCAACTCAAAATAACCCCCATCATGCCAAGACATTGAGTTCTTTCAAGAAATCCCCATGCATATCCAAACTCCTATCCCTTTCTTAGAAATGCCTTCATGTCATGAGGATAATCAAACAAATGAAGAAACATGTCCCAACATAGATCAAGATCTAGACACCATCCCATCTCCTCCAACATATGATAAAAAATCTATATCCCTAGAATCCTATGATGACCCCCTTATACCCTTTCACTTCTTCCAAGATGATACCAGTCCACCTCAAGAGAAATTCATTCCCCCACCTCCTATACCAAATTTACCCCCAAGAAAGATCATGATATTCCTTTCATCACTACCAATGATACCACTACCATAATTTACAATGAGCCTATTAAAAAGAAAGATCACCACATCCCTTTCTCTTTGTCCAATGGTCCTCTTCCATGTCAAGATAAAATTATCCCACCATCTCCTTGTCATGATACTCCATGTTTACCCCAAGAGTTCATCATTTCTCCTAATTCCTCTCATGATATTAATTTTTCTCATACTCCCATTGTTCCTATCACAGTCGGTGAGAAAATCCTTAATATGAAAACAAATATTAAAGATCATGGATTGACCTACATGTGTCAAACTCAATATGTTGGTATCCTTCATAAGTTTTAAATTCCCCTATCTAAATCATAGAAACATACACCTCCCCAATCCTCCAAATCCATTTTGGGTCACTATCTTCCAGAACTAAATCCTTCAAACCTTCCATCTATCTTGGGCCCTTATATCCCTCCATTAACCATATCTAACCATTCTAGATTTTCACTCACTCACCCTATAGAAAATCAAGATTGAAAAAGGTACACATACTTGATAAATTTACAATCATCTATCCATATGAACCCTCCCTATCAGTCATATCCATCCATAACACCCACCACCTTTGGAAGCAATTTGGATGTCAAACATGAAAATCATAAATCTAATAATCCACATACGTACAAAGATCAATGTGTCCAATATAATTGATATGTGAATACAAAGCAAAAGGAGATATCGAAAAGACCACAAAGGTTCATCAAGAAAAATGAAGAATCAAAAGAAGGGTGCATTTCTAAATCCCTTAGTGAAATAATGCATTCCAAAGCATTACAAGGAAAATAAAAAGAAAAAGCTATGGGAAGTCTCAATTCATTTGTACAATACTTTCATACAAAAGAAAAATCAAAGTTGACATTCAAGATTCTAAAAGTTTCCCCTTTGTCTTCATCCCAACATCTTCCATCTTCCAAGTCTATTTTGGGTCCCTAGGTCCCAGAGTCCATTACCTCAGATAATTTTTCACCTTCTCCATCCATTTTGGGTGCTTGAGTCCCATAATCCATATTATTTCCTCCATCAAAATCTGAAGCTTCCCAATCCATTTCTCCTCCATCATTCCACCACCCTTCAAAGTATGTGTCGATGTTGATCTTGCTGATGTTTCCATCTACCCCTTCACAAACCTTCCAACATCCCATCCATTTTTCCAACACATGCTTATTATCCTCCTATACATTATCCAACACCAATGCTCTATCCTTACATTCTACTTTTCAATCCTTAGAATAGATCCTTAACCACTCTCTACTTTTAGCCCTCATATTCTTCCTTTAACATCACCTTACTAACATCTTTGAGCTCACCTCTATTTTCCATGGTCTACGATACCGTATCTTTCAAAAGGGTACTATTCAGAGAGAGATCGATGGTTAAATCCGTTCATTTTCTATCACACATTCACTATCTTCCAAAAATAAAAAGATTTAAGAGAAATAAAAATTCATCCTATGGTGAAAACCACTTCTCGTGGCACTTAGGCAAGTACCATGATGAAAACTTGGAAAATAGGCATCATGTGTGCTCCATCTTCTTGCACTTCCAGTTGGGGGAAGGTTTCATCCTTGCTATATTATCCATCATGTCCTTCCTCCTCCATTATCTATCATTTATTCTATTTGCATCCACACTTTGTTCCATTTTTCTTATCTTCTCATTTCCTCCATCATTCCCTATCATGATCTTGCTTATCCTAAGTTAAACCTTACCATTCCTAAACATTCCCATCATCATCCATCTGTTGCTTCCATCACTCCTTATTATGTTTGAACTTCATTCAATCCAAACTGACCCCTTTAGTCTTGACCAACACTAAGGACATACTATGGAGAACATGTTTTCAAAAGCCTCTTGACATGTACATTCCTTTGGAACACACCATGCCTTTCATTACATCATGATCATTACCCTGCATGTTATTCCAGTTCACCATGACATTGGCCTACATTGTCCTATCGCTTCTTTTTTTTAGCTTGGGTACTCATAACAAGATAGTCCTTGATCACATTTCGTACTCCCTCCATCATTTGTCTATCCATTCCAGTTCATCAGTTCATACATCCACTCACAATGCCCTACGCCATGCAAGAAATTAGGGGCAAATAAATATGATCTTGGTTAAAATCTTTAAAAATCCAAACAAAATTTAGAAAAAATATTAAAAAAATATATATATATCAAAAAAACCAAAACAATAAAAATATTAAAAATCCAAAAATATAAAAAAATAAAATAAAAATCGTAAAATATCAAGAATAAAAAAATCCAAAAAAATCTAAAATCCCCCAAAAAAATCCAAAAACATTAAAAATATCAAAAATCTATAAATAAATAAATAAAAATGTCAAATTTTTTAATGAAAACAAGTGGTGAAAACTTGGAAACAAATTAGGGATTCCATCTATATCACTTTGCATCCATCATCGTTGTCTATATCCATAATATATCCCCTTCACATCCATCAGAGCCTAGTAACGAAAATCCCATCATGGCTTGAGGACTCATAGTCATCCGTCGTGCATTGCTGAGGGAAAAATCTTGCCACTAGCAAAATAAACTTGAGCTTCAAAATGACAAACAAGTGATAAATGCAAACAAAATTTCATAAACCCCAAAGAAAATCAAACATCTTGATGATCAACTTTGCAGATTCACCTCTAACGAGCGAGACAATCTAGCTCCCAACTAAAAACATGAACAACAACTGGATGATTAATTCTATATCATAATCTTGACTACAATAGCATGATGGATTGTCAATTTTCATTGATTTATTTGGTTATCATGTCTCTTGAGTAACTCTGATGCATCGAGCTAGAGAAATGATGATAGATCATGGTATTTTCTTTATTTGCTGCTTGTGAGTTCCTTCTTAGTATTATGCAAATTCATCTCAGGACATAATCATCAAAGAATCATAAAGGACATCATGAGTTTGTATAAGAAAATAATCAACTCCTATTTGCTTTGCGCAAGTAAAAATTGGGTCATCTTGGCTCAATTATACCTCGATGCTTTTTTTAACTTGCAATATCAAAATCCATGTGACAAGTACTTAGGTCATCATGGTTTATATTTTCCCATTGATGTTTGTACTGACTCAGAACATTTCAAAAAGTTTGATGATGAAAAAAAACACAATAAAATGATCAAAAGGATGACAACACTGCATTTAGTTTTGCATTTAGCTTGCATTCAAATTAGGTTTCATTTTATCCTTTCATCTAGTGGATTCTCAAGGTTGGAAGCATATCATTAACTATCTTTCTTATGAATGGGACAAAAATCATCAAGTGTGTAAATAATATATGTATACATCAAAGGTCTGAATCCAAAGTGATTTGGGAAATGATCCCCCTAGAGGCTGCTGGTCTAATAGCTGCCATAAACCCTTATCTAACAACCAATCATGGTATCAAATTATCTTGCACTAGGATAAAATAAATCTTTTATCAATTGATCATCTATCAATCAATCATTCAACCACGATCGAACAAATCAATATTATCTATCTATCTATCTATCTATTAGATCAATCAACCTTTCATCAATTGATCATTATTAATATCTATCTATTAGACCAATTAATCTTTTGCCAATTGATCATTATTAACATCAATCTACCAATCAAATTGACTGTATCAAATCAATCAATCAACATCATATCAATCAAAATAAAACCATTCAACATCATATCAATCAATATTGATCAATCCTCGCCAATCATCAAATCACCAACCTTTTTGTCTATATATGGCTCTTGACTATCAGGGAATCACACATCACACATCAACCTATTTTTCAGTTTGATATGATAATCTATCTTTAGTTCTTCATTATTGGGAAATCAAACATCATTGAATCACGTATCAATCATTGACGATTGTTGATCACATTCACTTGGGCATTATTTTCACATCCAATTTATCAGGAGGTAAATTGGAAATGGTTAGAAATTCATTAAAATTTGAAATATTCTAAAAATCCTAAAAACCTCTACAAATTCTAAAAAATTATTGAAAATCGCAAAATCTTTCCAATTTAGCTCTCAAGGGGCCATAGAGGTTGCTATTCAAAAATATTCAAATTGGGAACATTCTCAAATCTAGGGCATCAAACAAACCAACCAAGGCATCGATTAAATCAATTTTTAACATCAAGAGGATTAATTGAATAACATCACCAAATCAGGCAGGGGCACTCAACATTGTTCTTTGAATCAACATTTGTTAGAGTAATTATCTCTTCACTTATTAATTAGATCACTTTGATTTAATTATTTAAGTTGTTCATTACTCTATTTTACTTAAGTTGTCTCTTAGGTGCATATAATTAATATTTATATTATTTATTATGCGCAACCTAGCTTTTTTACCTTTTTAGGGTTTCGTTCACCTTATAGGTTGAACTCTTGTAATTATTTGTTGATTTCATCTTGGAATACAATTTCTCTCACACCGCTGAGATTTTGCAAGCTTTTCTTTTTTGTCTCTTTGGCTTCCTTCCAGCAATAGGTCATTTGCATGTAGTGTTCTTGGTGAACTGTGGATTTGTCTCTCTCAAATCCTACATGGTATCAAAGCTTCCCTGCTACTGCCTGGTCTGGAGGTCTTGAAGCCACGATTTGACAATGAAAACCACAACTTCTCTAGGGTTTTTCTTCTTCGATCTGGAAGAGACTTTTTTCAGGAGCACTTTGAGCCAAAACGGACATCACCATTGCGCTTAGAAGGCCCGGGAGATCAAATTTCATATAAATTTGGCCATATTTGGCCACAGTAGCATCTAGAAGAATTTTTTGCCTCTCATGGCCATATGACACGCTTCCCGAGGCAAAAAATAATAAAAAAAAATTTAAAAAAGCCTCTTTAGGGCTTATTTCAGGGTGCAGCCGGACGTAATCCACCGCACCGCCATGGCGCCACCCTGGTGCCACCCTGGCCTGGCCCACGCTCGGCTTCCGTCGACAGCGCCACCTGCAGGCCGCTTGGAGCACCACCCCGCTGGCGCGCCAGCCAGGAGCCGCCGCCGCCCGAAACCTCCGCCTAGCCGCCACTGCCTACGTAGTAGTGATGTCACCTTCCTATCTATAATTTCTTCTGGCAGATTTTTTTAATTTTCCGATGAGACTGGCCAATGACGTGCCGATGGCTGTCAAATTTTTTCCCTAGTGCTGCAACGGTCATTTGACTATCAAATTTTTTGTTGTCTCTGTGTTTTTGTAGAGAGCTCTTTTTTGGAGGTGTTGTTAGTTTTTCGGGCATAACTTTTGCATATGGTGTCATTTTTCAAAAAACAAAATATCGCTAGAAAGCTATTTCCAAGCCGGAGACAATGATGCTAGTCTTGTTTTCTGATTCAGTTGTTTGAGCTCCTATTTTTAGCATTGAAGTATAGGCTTTAGTTTCCTCCATCACTGCATCTGGCATCCAGGTTTTCTTCTAGTTTTTTGTGCTTTCTATAGTTGTTTCTTTGGTGTTCGGGGGATAGATTTATACATTATGGGGGGTGAATTTACCTTTCTATAATTTAATTCAGAAAACACCCTTTTACTTCTATCTTCTTCTCTCAATGTTGGACCCCTCTGTGGCCCGGTTGACACCTCACAACTATCACACCTGGAAAGCACACATGACCAGGCTACTTATGTCACGTGGATTATGGTCATATCTGGACAAGCACCAACCTATCGTTCAATGCCCTTTTGAGGTTCTTCAGCACAGAAGAAAAATGGATGAAGCCATGGGCTTGATTGCACTAGACATCTCTGACAGTCTCCTGTTTCACCTGGATGGTTTGACCACTCCTCAAGCTATTTGGGGCAAGTTTGTAGATTTTTTTGGCATAGTGAATGAGTTCCAAGCACTTCACCTTGATGCAAAGTTGACCACTTTGACTCCTACCAAATTTCCCACTATGGAGGACTTCTTGATGAAGTTCAAATCTCTGTGTTCAGTTTTGCAGGGATGTGGGAGGAACAAGATAGATGATGAGTGTATCTTCTTGATACTCTCAAAGTTGAGAGGACAATATTAGATATTCTCTTCCACTTTCTACTCCACTATGGATGTTTTGGGTGCCAGACACATCATGCCTTCCTTTGAGACATTCTGTGATCGGTTGACATGGGAACAGGAAAAGATCTAACAGATGGATCTTTTGGATCTTCAAGCCAAGCATTGGTTGCTCAGTCTTCATAGAGGAAACCAAAATAGAAAGCCAAACTGAAGAAATATTCAGTAGGCAGTGAGTATTCCTCCAAACCTACACAAAAAACTGATTCGAAACCTCTAGCTAACCCTTCTAAGGGTAAATCTTCTTCAAAGTCTACTGAGTCTACCTCCAAGACTAAGAAGAAATCAATTGAGACTTGTAGTTTTGGTGGCAAGGATGGACATCCCATTTCTAGGTGTTAGAAATGTTTGGAGGCTTTAGAGGAAGCCATGCAAGAGCATCACATTTCTTCTCCTTAGTCCACATCCTCCCCTATAGGGAAAGGTCATGCTCTTACTACATGAGCAACAACTTCTGGGCCCTCTTGGATTTTGGATTCCCGTTCCTCTCACCATATGAATCACACTCAACAGTTGGTCACCTCACTTGCTCCTTGTGCTACTTCACAGATTGTTTTTGGGAACTCATCACACCTTTCAGTTTTGGGTTCTGGTTCTATTGCATTAGCTGGGGGTTCTCTTTAGGATGTTCTATTTTTTCCCTGACATCTCGACGAACCTATTGTCCATCTATCAGATTTTCCACTCTGGCTTTGGTAAGACAGTTGAGTTCTCACCACATGATGTGGTTATTAGGGACTTACATGATTTTGATTTGATTGTGGCTACTGGGAGTGTTGACTCTGCATCCCGCCTATATAGATTTGATGGATTTGAGTCTTTTGATGGTACAGGTTCCTATCTTATAGCACATGTAGATTCAGTGAGAAGACTTTGGCATGAGCATTTGGGCCATGTCAATTACAGATATCTTCAGCAAATGAGCACACAGGCACTTATTCTTGGGCTTCCTACGATTTCTTGCACTAATGGTGTTTTTCAGGGTTGTGTTCTTGACAAACAACATAGGGTTCCTTTTCCTCAGGGATGAGCTACTCGTGCTTTTGCACCATTGGAGTTGATTCATAGTGACCTAATGTCATTTCCTACTCCTTTTTTTGGTGCCAGATATGTGCTTACTTTCATTGATGACTTCTCCAGGTGCACATGGGTGTACTTTTTGAAGTACAAATCTGATGTCTTTGATTCATTTTGAGTCTTTAAGACATTTGTGGAGAAGCAATCTAGTCTTTCTATTTGGAGGACACGCACAGATAATGGGGGAGTATGTGAACCAAGCTTTCAAGGATTTTTTCTCTGAACATGGTCTTCAACATCATTTTTTAGTTCCCTACACTCCTCAGCAGAATGGTATGGAGAGAGAAAAAATATAACACTTCGGGAGATGGCTAATTGTATGATACAGTCCAGGTCCATGGATTCATCCTTTTGGGAAGAGGCAGTCAATTGTGCCAACTATATTCAGAATTGAATGCCTCATAAGGTAGTTTGACATATGACTCCTGAGGAGGCATAGTCTCATGTCAAGCATGATGTATCTTCATTCTGAGTTTTTGGAAGTGAAGCATGGGCATTTGTGCCTGATGCTCAGAGCAGAGAAATGGAGCAGAAGAGCTGACACCTCATTTTTGTTGGCTACTGCTAGGATGTTAAGGCATACAGGTTATTTGATCCTACTTCCAGAGCGGTCCTATTTCGATGAGATGTCTATTTTGATGAGCACCTTCCTACAGTAGATACCCTTCTTCCAGAGTCTACTTCACTTACCACTACTCCGTCATCCCTTCCAGTTTCTTTTCAGGATGATGAGGATGATGATTTTGGTGATCCCTATTTACCTCCACCACAAGATCCTCCACCAATGCCTAGATGGGCTCATGTTATAGTTGTGGCTACCATATCTCTTGCTGGTGACCCTTCCACTTCCCATCACACCTGGTCTCATATTGTGCGTTCTATCCTTTTGAGTCATGATATTTGTTGTGATCCTCAGACATTTTCAGCAGTGACATGACATCCTGAGTGGGACAGTGATATGGAGGAGGATTATTCTTCTTTGATGAAGAATCCTACTTGGGATCTTTGTTCTCTTCCTAAGGGAAGAAAGTTAGTGCGATGAAAGTGGTTGTATCATACTAAGTTTGCTTCTGATGGTTCTATTGATAAGTACAAGGCACGTCTTGTTGTGAAGGTTTTTTCACAGGTTAAGGGTATTGATTACACTGAGACATTCACCTCTGTCGCCAAGATGAACTCTATTCACCTTGTCTTATCCCTCACAGCTTCTCAAGGATGGCCCATTTTTTAGATGGATGTGAAGAGTGCATTCTTGCACGGTGATCTTACTGTGGAGATTTACATGGAGCAGCCTCAGGGATTTGTGGATGATTCCTCCTTGGTTTTTAGACTTTGGCGTTCTTTTTATGGTCTCAAATAGGCCCCATAGGCTTGGTATGAGAAGATGGACTCTTTTCTTCTTTCTACAGGATTCACACACTGCCATTCTGATCCTACAGTCTACATTCAGTATCTTGAGGATGAGGTTTTGATCCTTTTTCTATATGTTGATGATCTTATCATCAAAAGTATCTCATCTTCTATGATTCAGGATGTTCAGTGTGCATTGATGGAGCAGTTTGAGATGACTGATCTTGGTCTATTACACTACTTTCTTGGTTTGCAGATTGTTCAATCCTCTGCTGGGATCTTTTTTTACTAGAAAAAGTATGCTCTTGACATGCTTTGGCGCTTTGACATGCTTGCTTGCAAGCCTTCTCCCACACCTTTTTATTCGGGTGTTACCTTGTCTACCTCTTGCCCTTCACCTTCAGTGGATCCTACATTATATCGATAGTTGGTTGGCAGTTTGTTGCACCTGACACACACTCATCCTGATCTCTCCTTTGTAGTTGGTCTTGTCTCTCGGTTCTCACATGAGCCTCATGATCACTGGCAAGCTGCCAAGCGTATTTTGAGATAAATTAAGGGCACTCTTATGTATGGCATTCATTACACACCGGGGGATCCTCACATTGTTATCTTCACTGACTCAGATTGGGCTGGTGATGTTGATGATCAAAATTCTACTTCTGGCTTTGTCTTTTGTCTTGGCTCTGGTCTTATCACATGGTCATGTAAGAAGCATAATGCTTGTGCACTTTCATCTATAGAGGCCGAGTACAAAGAAGCAGTGCATGCTAGTCAGGAGATTTTATGGCTTCGACAGTTGATGACTGAGTTTGGTTTTCCTCCTGATTGTCCCACTATTCTATGGTGCGATAATCAGAGTGTTATTCACATTTCCTGCAACCCGGTGAAGCATTAGCACACTAAACACATTGAGCTTCATATGCATTTCATCTGTTAGTAGATTTAGGATGGTGTTCTCACTTTGGAGTACATTCCCACTAACACACAGGTTGCTGACATCTTTACCAAACCTTTTGCATCTCTGCACTATCTTTAGTTGTGTTCTATGCTTGGTGTAATGGAATTTGTCCTTGGGGGGTCTTCTTGAGGCCTTCCTTCCTTCATGTTTTTTCAACATGTTTGTTCTATCTCTTTTTAGAGAGGGGTTTTTCCCACTAGGTTTTCTCCTTTGTCTCCAGTTTACAAATATTTCCTTGTATTATGTACCTGATCAAGCCTTGTTGCTGGGACCCATTTCCTGCATTCATAGTTGTGCTAGGTTAGCTTACCTCCTGAGCTTCGCTTAAGGGGGGTGTTAGAGTAATTATGTCTTCACTTATTAATTAGATCACTTTGATTTAATTATTTAAGTTGTTCATTACTCTATTTTACTTAAGTTGTCTCTTAGGTGCATATAATTAATATTTATATTAATTATTATGCACAACCTAGCTTTTTTTACCTTTTTAGGGTTTTGTTCACCTTATAGGTTGAACTCTTGTAATTATTTGTTGATTTCATCCTGGAATACAATTTCTCTCACACCGCTAAGATTTTCCAAGCTTTTCTTTTTGGTCTCTTTGGCTTCCTTCCAATAGCAGGTCATTTGCATGTAGGTGTTGTTGGCCAACTGTGGATATGTCTATCTCAAATCCTACAACATTTTGCTGCACATTGATTCAAAGAGGGGCAAAATGTATAAGCTAACAATTGGTCTAAATGCACTATTAATTAAATACAAGTTATTTACTTAAATTTCTAAGTCTTTTATTATGTGATTAAATTTAATATTTTACAATTCTATTAATTGTTCAAGTCCATTCCAATCCACTCTAATGTATTAAATTTTACTTTAAAACATTTTCCTCCATAAACCTCCCCTTTTGAATGAATTTTGTTTATTCATTTCTTCTACAACCTCCATAAAATCCCTTTTTGAATATAATTTTATTTATTTAAATTCCCCCATCTCCCATTCTTCTAAACTCATTATTTAAATTAATTTAATCTAATTTAAATCCTAAACCTAGCCTAGATTCCTAACCTACACCCATCACCCTCATCCCACTAAGCCTATGGTTGGAATTAATCTTTGATTAAATCCTCAATCCCCTTAATCCCCTTGATTCCTAATCTCATTAGCTTATTGAGGTGCTCACACACATGTGAGCATATCTTCTCCAAAGTGAAGTCAAGTCACTTTGCCAAAAAAGGCCCAAACCAGTTCTCTTAAACTTGCCCCCCTTTCCTCTTCCAAGTGTCTTGGGACACCCATCTCTTACACCTTGTCACTATGTCATTGGCCCATCAGTTTCCAAAGTTTCTCACACATGTGTGAGAAACTCTCTCTTTCTTGGCCTCCCCTTTTGCCTACATGTCTCCTATGTGGCATCCACCTCATCAATATCTCCCAAAAATCTATAAATAGAGTCTCCTCTCAATGAATTTGGATCCGTCTCTTGTTGCAATATCATAAAATTCTCCTCTTTGCATTCAAATTCATAGCTTCATAAGTGCATCTTTCTCTTGCATTCATAGTAGTTTCATTCTAGTTTACTTTTATAGCTTCATAGTTGCATTTGGATCTTGCATAGTTCCATTTAGTTCATGGTAGTTCATGTTAGATCATAGTAACTCCATAATTCCTATAGATTGATGTCATGATTGCATATCATAATAGTTTAGTACCATTTAGATTGGAATCATTAGTTTAAAATTGTATTTTCATGGTCATGATTAGGTCCATATTGCAAACTAGTTATCAATGCTAGTTTTGTGATTTCATGGATATTTATCATAGTTTTGTATAGCAATATCAACTTTGTCTTATCATTTTACATCACAATAATGTCTTTGGACACCATAGCTATCATAGTAATCATCTTAGCTTGCATCATAATCATGGTTTTAAACATCATAGCTCTCATAATAGCGAAATGTTTGTATTCTTGAACATCATTGGTAAAACCTCACTCACCAAGTTGTATTCTAACTGATCTTTTGTGCAGATGAGAGAAAATATTTAGAAGATCAATAATGTCCTTGGTGATAGAGGACCATGAGACGGTTTTAGGAACTAACATGTTGTATTTGAGTTAATTTTTTCTTAGTTTCTAAGTTAATGTTTCATGGGTGTGTTGTTTATGATGTTATTTGACTAACCTTCTTTCCATGAAAAATTTACTTTTGGTAGTCACCTACCTATATTCTAAGCCGATACTCATTTTGGAATTTCAAAGTACTTATATTAGTAAGATCCCTTATATCTTTAGTTGAAGGTTATTCCATTCCTTTATTATATGAGCTCCTTTTGGTATTTTAAATCCTATTAAATTTAAACTCATTTTAAACTTGATGGATATCTTGAACATAATAAGAAAATTTATCACATTCATAGACCATTTTCTATATATGAATTTATATTTTATGGGATGTGAGCATCCATATAATCTTATCCTACATTCAATGTATCTTCAGTATGAAGCCGCACATGTTTTTGTACTGAGAATTTATCCATCATTGATCAAGAGAAAACCAAAATAATGACATCAAAACATATTGGAGGATGATTAGCCTATCCTAAAAATCTCAAAGAAGATTTTGTTGATCTATTAGTGAATTGAATTATGAATCAGATTACAATACCTGGTGTGATACCTGCAGTATTGTCTAGTTCAATATAAAAACCAGAAGACTAACAATAAAATTGCAAGCCAAAAAGTGATCCCTTCTATTCAAAATTGGAGTTTATACAAATATGATGGATCCCAAGGGTCACTAGAATCCCTTGGAAATGAAATGAAGAGTCCTCATAATGTTTATTACAAATAAACTTATTAAAACTACCAAAAATTTCAAAAAACCATATAAAAAATTAGGCACACTTGGAGAGGGTATAACTTTCTAGTCCTAGCTCTGATTTGTGAACCATTTACTTCATTGGAAAGATAATAAAAAATTATAGAACCATATGTGGAAGGGAAACTATGATGAGCCCTCTTTGAGTCTGCTAAGCCCAGAAATGCCCCGAAGACCTTCAAAAATGTAGTTTACTGAGACATAGAAAATACTAAAAAACTTAGATTTCAGTATTTCCCGATTCCATCCTGATCATTCCTCCCCTCTTGAGAGGTAATGGACCCCATTGCACTAATCTGCTACAAAAAATGAGGAAATTGTGCTTCAATTTGTTCCTTAGTTAACCACTTTCCTTGATGAGGATGCTGACTAGCTCGAACCACCTGATCAGCTCGAACCACCTGATAAAGAGGAATGTTCTGATTTCTCAAAGTCTTTAAAATGACTTCAGTAACATGGTCACATTGGACAGGAACAATAGTAGATAATTTGACAGCTTGAATGTGTTCAATAGCTTGGGAAATGTCCAACAAAGGAGGAAAATAGGATCTCAACAATTCCACATTAAAAATTGGATGCAAGCCCAAAAAGGATGACAAATTAAGTTCAAAAGCATTCTCACCAACTTTCTTCACAATAGTATACATGCCATAACAAAGAGGACAAAGATTCCTTTTTGGTCCATGAAGGTGCTCTTTTTGAAGATGTAACCATACCTTGTAACCAATCTAAAATTGATGAGGAGTTCTATGTTTATCATGTCTTTCCTTATGTACTTTTGATTACTCTGCTCCAAAATCTCATGAGCTTGCTTCTATAGGTGTCTAATGTTATCAATCAATTTTTCTTCTTTATCTACCTCCTTGTCAGCATTCAATAGACTATCAGATTGGAAAATTGGCAATGCTACATCCATAGGTTCCAATGGCTGATACCCAAGACAAACCTCAAATGGAATATACCCTATAGTACTATGGAGTGCATGATTGTAGCTGTGTTACATGTAGGGTAAGCTTTCATCCCATGTGTGAGGATATTTTGAATGATACATCCGTAAGATATGAATGATCATTTGATTCACCACTTCTGTCTGCCCATCTATTTGGGGATGGAATGCTATGGACTTCGTCAACTTTGTGTCCATTTTAGCCCATAGTGTAGACCAAAATTTGCTGATGAACCTTCTATCCCTATCAGAAATAATGTTTTTTGGCAGACCAAAACGAACCCAAACATGTTCAAAAATAACTTGGGAGTCTCTTCTGCAGCAATCATCTTTTTACATGGTACTATGATAGCCATTTTAGAAAGCCTATCTACCACAACATATACACAACCATGTCCCTTCCTGGTAGTTGGAAGCCCAGACATAAAATCCATTGAAGCAGACTACCATGGCTTATCAAGAATAGATAATAGTAAGTATAGGCCCAACTTACAGTTTGTTGGCTTTGCAATTGCATAGGCTGCACAATATTATATATATGAAATTATATCTTGCTTCATTTTTGACCAATAGAAATACTTTTGAAGGATATTAGTAGTCTTACCAATACCAAAATGTCCTGCAACTCAACTGTAGTGATCTTCCCATATCATTTTCTTTCATTCCTCGGTGGGTACACATATATGACCAACATAGAAAAGCAACCCATCCTGCAAGTGAAAATTAGAGACACGTTTTCCTTCTACCAAATTACTATAGATGTTAGAAAAATTAGGGTCAATACCATATAGTTGTTCCCATGTGGATAATTGATGACCACATGAATCCAACACCATTGTCAAACCTACAATTGGAGGACTTCTCAAATAATCTGCCACTTTGTTACTGCTTCCTTTTGTATGATGAATGTTGAGATGAAATTGTTGTAGATAAGTTGACCACATTTGATGTCTATCAGTCTACAACTTCCTTTGTGTTTGTAAGAATTAAAGAGGTTTATGGTTTGTATGTATAATAGTTTCCTTTCCCAGTATATAATGTTTCCATTGTTTGCAGGCCTGAACAATAGCATACAACTCCTTGTCATAGGTGGGGTGCCTATGTGTATCAGAAATATTTTCACTGTGATAGGCAACAGGATGCTCATGTTGCATGAGTACTACACCAAGATCATAATCAGATGCACCAGTTTCTATCTAGAATGATTGTTGAAGATCTGGGAGGACCAATACTGGTGCTGAACATAATCTTTTATTTAACTCCTAAAATGCTTGTTGCTTTGCCTCTGTCCAATGAAATTTATCTTGTGCTCCACCCCTTAGTGATTGATTGAGAGGACATGATATATGTAAGAAACCAAAAACAAATCTGCAACAAAATTTGGCTAAGCCCAAGAAGCTGCGAAGCTGTCTGAAAGTTTTAGGAGATGGCCAATCTCTAATTATTTGAATCTTTACTGGGTCAACATGAACACCCTCGGTATTAATGATATAAGCTATGTATTGAATACTCTTCATACCAAAAGAGAACTTCTCAATGTTGGCATAAAGTTTGTTGTTGTTGTAGAGTTGAAAGCACTTTTTCAACATGCCTGCAAATGCTCAGACCAAGTCTTGCTAAAGATGAGCATGTCATCTAGATAAGAAACCACAAAAGAATCAATAAATGGTCTAAGAACATCATTCATCAACCTCATAAATGTTGTTGCGACATTTGTTAGGCCAAAAGGCATAACCAACCATTCAAACAAACCTTCCTTAGATTTAAATGCAGTCTTCCACACATCTACTGGATCAATTCGTACTTGGTGATATCCATATTTCAAGTCAATTTTTGTAAAGAACTTCGCCCCCCTAATTTGGTCCAACAAATTATCAATTTGAGGGATTAGATATCTATTTTTCACACTGATTTTTTTCAATTCCCTATAATCAATACATCATCTCCATGCCCCATATTTCTTTTTAGCAAGGACAATTGGACTGCCACAAGGTGAAGCACTTGGATGAATATGTCCTTTCTGAATCAACTCTTGAATTTATCTCTTGATTTCATCATTTTCCAAAACTAACCTTCTATATATTGGCTCATTTGGTAGTGGTGTGCCTGGGATCAAATGAATAGAGTGCTTGACTTGACAGTGTGTTGGAACTTCCACCGGTGATTTAAACACACTATGATATTATTTCAAAATTTTATCCTTCTAATTTTGTTGATTTGCTATTATGGCTACCTTAGGATGTGTATTAAGGACAACTGACTTTATTTTTTCAAGGAAAACCATGAGAAGAACAAAAGCTCCTATTTGAGCTATCAAATGTTTACGTTGTCTAGCACTAATTAAAGAAGTAGTTTGTGTTGGACATACCTCTGGTATTCGATACCTCTTCCCACCAATCTTAATTTAAACACTATGTGACCTAGATTCATACACTCCATGCCTTTGATACATGTAAGGTTTCCCTAGCAAGACATCACATACATCCAGCGGTGCTACATCACATATCACTTCATCTTTGAAAGGCTTGATTGAATATGGAAGATGACACTGTTGATTTATTTGAATATCTTGTCCCTCATTTACCAATCCCATATAGTATGGTTGCGGGTGCCTTGTCACTTTCAAATTCAATCTTTTGACTGTCTCCCTAGATATCAAATTATTTTGGATGCCACTATCAAAAATAAAATGTAGAGGCTTTCCATCAACCCACATCTGGGAATGAAAAAGTCTCTCTTCATCTTCACGATGCATTACTTTAGCAGTTGAAACTATGGCATATGGGTCTGCTTCTATGACATAATCATTCTCCTTTTTCTCAGAAGTATCTATTGGTGATGATTCAGATTCAGCTTTCTCTCCTCATATTTCTGTCATTAGATTTTTAATATTTTGACAATCCTTTATATTATGGATTGGGGACTTATGCATCTCACACCACATTCATGTATTTGTCTGCATCTTTTTTGCATCTCACCATGTGTTCTTAGGTGATTTTGAGTGAGGTTCCTTGGTCACTTGTTTTCCTGCAGATTTATTGTCACCTTCAACCCTTGGCTTATTATTTGTAAATTAATCCCTCTTCCCTTTCTGCTTGAATTTCTCTTCAATTTTTGTAGCATATTTATAGGCAGTTGCCAATGTCTCAATACTCAAAAATTCCATCTTTGTTTGAATATACCTATGAATTCCACTATGATATTTCAGAATTCAATGCTTCTCTGAATCCTTAACACCAAGTTTTGTTGAAAGTGAATGGAATGTGTTAGTGTAATATTACACAGAATGATCCCTCTTCTGTCAGAGCAGTTGTCATTCTATGTATTTTTTTTCATTGACATCCTCAGGAAGGTATGCTTCTTTTATGTATTCCACAAATTCTCCCCATGTGGGCTTCTTATCAAGAGATATTTCCAAGCCATTTTCATTAGATAATTCCCATTCTTTATTTTCTAATTTGGTTTCCCAGGATAATTTCACATGTGTTTCATCTTTGAGGAGATCAAATGTTATTTTTTAGGCATCTAAGAAATTGTTTACAAAAAATTACCTATCCAATTTTGATAGCTAGTTATCAACAACTTCAGCATCGACTTTTCCTTCAAAATTCGGGATGTCAAAATTTACCTACACTTTGAAAGGGGTATTTCCATGAAATGTTTTTCTTGATCCAGAGGGTTGTTGATTCTATAGAGGGAGTGAAAATTGACTCATCATCTCCTCTCATTTCTTATTTAAAGCCTCTTCCACCAACTTCTTAATAGCATCGTCTGACATCTTTGATTGTGTGTGCCTCAAAGGTGGATATTTTGACAAATATTGTGTATCTAATCCTAATCTTTGGTAGGAGGACCTTGTGTAAATTTGCATAAAGGAGCGTTCCTACTCTTATACGACTGATCTAAATTCTGAATCAGATTACAATACCTGGTGTGATACCTGCGGTATTGTCAAGTTCAATATAAAAACCAGAAGACTAACAATAGAACTGCAAGCCAAAAAGTGATACCTTCTATTCAAAATTGGAGCTTATACAAATATGATGGATCCCAAGGGTCACTAGAATCCCTTGGAAATGAAATAAAGATTCCTCATAATGTTTATTACAAATAAACTTATTAAAACTACCAAATTTTTCAAAAAACTATATAAAAATTTAGGTCCACTTGGAGAAGGCATAACTTTCTAGTCCTAGCTCTGATTTTTGAACCGTTTACTTTGTTGGAAATATAATAAAAAATTATAGAATCATAATTGGGAGAGAAATTAAGATGAGCCCTTTTTAAGTCTGCCAAGCCCAGAAATGCCCCGAAGACCTCCAAAAATGCAGTTTACTGAGGTAGAAAATACTGAAAAATTAGATTTCAATATCTCCCAATACCATCCTGATCAATTAGATGATCCAATGAGAAACTTAAATAATGATATACTGAATAAAGTTATAAAAAAGAGAATACTTTTCAAAGAACATAATAGGGATACCGAGAAAAGATATAAATAATTAGTTAAGTGGCTAAATTCTTAAATTGCACATAAATATAGATGGAAAATATACTAAGACTTCTAGTAAAGATGAAATTATTCTAATAGATTTCAGTAAGTGTAAAATAAATCAATTCAAGATATAGAGTAGATACATCATAAATTTGAATAGTGAAGTGAAGGTGTGAAACCTCTTCTTCCTATTTCAAGATCTTCTTTGAAGTTTAGCAAAATTCACATATGAACTAGCTCTCTATAGTTTTGATATCAAGTTTGTTCTTAATGTGCTATTAAGATATTTTGAAACGTTATTGAAGATTTTGATGCTGATAGAATATTCTACCATTGATTCTCTAGAAATGTTCTAAGGTGTCCATTGGAAGATGTTGATGCTATATAAATATGCCTTTAGTTGAATTGTAACCATTCAATATTCTGATGAAATCTTAACCATTGATATTGTTATTAACTTTTGTACCTTGTATCTATAAAAGGTCCATCATTATTCATTTTGAACGATTAGAAATTACTGATAACTATACAAAAAAAAACTTATAATTTTTTTTAAACTATTGTTCATTTCATGGTTTCCTCTCACCTAGTTAGTTAGAACATTTGTTTACTTGCAATTTTTTGGTGGATCTGAGGCCTATTGTAGGCCACTTCTTAAGTTTAAATCATAAATGCTTATAACAAATGATTTCTTAAAATGCAAACTTACTTTAATAACATTTGGATTCATTTGATCACTCTCTTTATCTAATAAGCTTTTCGTTGAATATTTGCATCATTTGTGTAGTAAATTATTTAAGTTTATATATATAT
>MU223457.1:2869147-2883460 GCA_018584345.1 Thuja plicata | reverse complement strand
TATATATATATATATATATATATATAATTTTTGAAGGATATTCTTGTGTGATTTTTTAAAATTTTGTTTTTCTAACTCTGTCCCTTTCCCGTCTATTTTTTTTTTAAATTTTCCGTAAAAGATTTTAGATAGTTTCAAGAGAACTAATCAAATTTGTGTAATATTTACAAATATTAAAGTAAATTATGATCTTGGAAAAAAATAATTAGAGTTGTGTGAATCTTATGCATCATTTGAAAATTTCTTAATTGTTTATAATAATTGATCAAAGGTATTTAGAATTCTTGCAAATTTGTCAAAATAACTTGTGATCTTTGCTAATAGAGGAAAAGTCTTGTAATTTAATAAATTATCCTACAAATTCATCTTACCTTAACTAAAACCATCTATCTATAATTTTCTTTTTAAAATAGCTTACAACAAACTCTGATTGAACTTAATGCATCAAGACTTGACTACCAAAGTATTGAGTTAATAAATTCATTTAGAATTTAAAATCTTTCAAGAGAGATACAATTTCATTTGTAGAATGTTATATCTTGTGTGTGTGTAAGACATAACCACATCAAAAATATCTTACCTAATAGAAATAGGTATATGCTATACTATTATACTTCAATGTCACAAATTCACTTTCCAAAAGTTTTATAATATTACACAAACACCAATTGATCTTTGATCCTTATTAGGCTTGATAGGCTTACACTTAGTTCTCTAGTCATGCATTGTGATATATATTTATAAAGTTTGTTCCAAAGAAAGAATACATATCAAGGTACATTGTCACTAGGATTTCTAATGTTGTGAGTTGTACAAAGATCCATCATTGATGCATTCAATTTAGGAAATTCAAATATATATTTGGCCAACTATACGTTCCATGAAACAATAAGCTTTGTTCCATCTTCTAGTTGATTGCGATCAATTCTAAGGTTGATAGTACTATATTTAAACATCATACATAACCATTTGGGAATAACATAGTTTGTAGACTAAGTTGGAAGTTCAATTTTTTAATAGATCATCTGAATTATATAATTTGTATATCTATAATCAAATAGTTGAGGCCTAACATTTTGGAAGCCCATTATGGTAGATTTGAATCCATCAATGATTGGGAATCAACATAGGTCCAATTATTGTCTTATTAATTTAATTGAGTCCGCTTTGCAATTTCTGTGTTGTTTGATTTCATTACAAGGTGAGATAGTCCTCCATTTGAACCATCCACCCATGACCATATCAAATTTGATGTTAGCTCTAGTATTTAAAGATATTTACTTTATCCATTTTACATTTCTCATTTTTCAAACATTCTAAAATATTAAATGAACAATTAATAATCACACATTTTGAATTTTAGTGTACTTCACAAAATAAGAGATTTGTATCCATCATTCTAAGATTCTCACCAATTATCTTTATATTTTTGTACACATATTTGAAAAATTGACTTGAACATGTCTCCTTATAACATAATAGACCCCTTTTAAACATTTGTAAATATTATCAACCCTAAAATATCGAAAAGAACCAAACCATATAAAAATCATCTCGACAAAAAGAACTAGAATAGAAATCTACATTGGCCAAGGTCAAATGTAGAGTCAAAGAATAAATCTGTAATTGGAGTCTTGACACGAATCTATGAACTTGCTCGTATTAACTTTCTCTTACAAATGCATGAAAGTGAAAAAAAAAAAATTAGGGATCGTAGTACAATAATATTAAAAAAAAAAGTCTATTGAGATTGAATCAATTACAAATTATGATTCTCCGTATTAAAAAAAAAAGTGTATTGAGATTGAATCAATTACAAGTTATGATTCTCCGTATAAACACCAAATTCAGTGCTTTCTTGTCCATCGTGAAATGGATGGCCATTTTGTCAAATGCAATGTAATAATTGGACTTCATTGTAAGGCATTTCCACACACTTTACAAAGTTTCTCCATTTATAAATGCAATCCAGGTAATCCTCATCAAAAGCCATTCCCACATGTAAAGACTATGACAGTTTTTTAACATTCATCATATAAATATGAATGGAACGTAGCACACAAACAGAAAACCAATAGTAAAAGCAATGGTATGACTGTGGACCCATGCTTGTTGGTGGAAGAGAACAAAACACAGTTGCAAATTCTCTCTTTTAATGGCAGATCATTATTATAAGTCTGTCTATATACTGAATGTATGGCAATATGGAAGACCGTTGATTCATGGCCCCATCTCTCTTGTGGTAATCTTGATAGCTGGAAGCACTCTCCACGGATGATTTTGAAAGCCAATGATATTTGTTTCATCTATTGTTCTTGGAATTTGAAATATAGTTCATAGTTAAGCATGTTTTAATAGTTGGATAGCATTTAATAATTTGATGTTTGATATTTAGTATTAATGGTTTTGATTTGCATTTTGTTAGTGTTGAAAATTAGTATTTATAAATAAATAAAATATATTCTTTAGATCTAAAAGTTATAAATCATGTGATCTGTTACTGTAGTGCGTCAATCAAATACAATTATTGTCTGATCTAAAAGTTATAAATCATGTGATCTGTTACTTTACGGAAAACATGTTGATGTGATAAATTTTTAACAATATAGACCTAAAACCTTAATTGTAAGCAAGAATCTTGTCAAATAAGCTAATGTAAAAAATAGGAAGTAATTCAAAATCACCCTACATAATTTTTAAAAACATGAAACCAGCATATTTGACTATTAAATCCCCCCTCCCCCCACATACATACATACATACATACATACATACATACATACGTGTGTGTGTGTGTGTGTCTGTGTCATGTTAGAATGATTAAATACATTCATTGAAAGTAGTTAGAAATATAAAGTTGCTCTAATACAACTTAGAAGTAATAATGTTTTTAATTGAATCAAAGCAAGATTGTAAATAATAAGAACTATCAAAAGAGGAAATTATCACAACATAATCAAAATACAATATGTCATCAAAGGACAACAATAATAGTAAGAAAATCAACATTACAAAGGTTGAATGTATATAGCATTACATACAAAAAGCACTTGAAAAACTATGTTAGAGTAACACACTAAAATACTACTTTCCTAAAAACATTTGCATGAGAACATAGCAAAACACTTAGCTTTCCAACTATGTCCCCAAATAACTTGTCTAATAGACTCAACAATGATATCATTATGTAAATCAAAGCCAAGAAGAGCGTTCTAGATTAACATGTTTCAAAAAACAACACACAAAAAATTTTAAAACATCGTTTCACTATGTTCTAACACTTGGGGCAATCCCAAAAAATGTGCTTCATATTTTCATTACAAAAATAGAAAGGACAATTTCTTGGTTGAACTTTAATGCATCTTAACCTATATCTAATTGGCAGCTTATGATCTAAGACTTTCGAGGGTAGCAATTGAGTTTGTTCATATCAGTTTTAGATTTCAATATCTATGACGTCATTTTGGTCCATCTTTTAGAATTAAATGTACATTTCCATTTCTGGTTGAGGTCAGGAAGGATCTTCCAAGAAGGCATCGAACATGAAAATAAATTTTGAGAAATAATGGAAACGCGAAGATGCAAACCATTTCCAGTTTTGAAAAAATTGCAATCTCTAGGAGTGAAAGTTTTCATGGATAATTGAAGTGGAAATAATGATTGCACAAATGTAATAAATTCTTTATACCTGACATTCAACCCAAACTATTCTGTAATATTTGGCTATGAAGCCCACTCAACAACATTAAAATCTCAAATATCTTTAAAATACTAAACACCTTTCTTATATAAATAATAAGCATTTTTAGGAAAACAAATGGCTAGTAGTTTTTAATTGTAATTGATATGTTTATTCCAACATATTGGCGACTAAGAAAATCTAAAACCATGCTATAAGGAGAAACCATTCCATTGTAAACATCAACAAGCTTGTTCCCAAGCCTTCCAAATAGATTATAAGGGAAAAGAGGCCTTGATTTATTTTTAAAAGGAGACATAATAATTTTATAGACCAATTGATAAAATGTCATTTATTATTAGCTACAACTTGTCAAACTCAATTACAAATAAGTACGCTCCAAATCTCATCCCCTTTAACAACCTAATAATCCACTTTGCATCAAGATACATTTTTTGAGTTTTAATTTCAATAATTTCCAAACTACCCTTTTGCTTTGGCTAAATGCAATGTGTCCAAAATATAACAATAAAACAAGCATTACCATTCCATTTGGATCCGAACTTTTAAATTTTTTTTTTCAAGTCATTTTTTTTTCTCTTTGATGACATTCAAGGAGATGAATAATTCACATGTGATGCAATAAATTTTTTAGTACCAATTTGAATTCTTCCAATCATAGATAAAAATATGTTTCTCTTTCCTTTTTTCAACATGTATGGTTCTGAAACAGGTTCAAAAGTAATATTTTTATGTCAATCGATGTTAAGTTGTAGCTTTATGTTTGTATTTTTTTAAAAGCTTAAAATAGAACCAAAGACAAACTCACTATATTTTAATTGATTAAAGTGTGCTACAAAAGATTATGAAAATAAGTTGGCATTAAAGCTAAGTCTTATATCAAAGTTTGAATTTTTTTAAAATAAAATTCAAATATCATTTGATAATTGGAATTTGTTCTGCAACTTGGCCCTAGGTTCTAAGAAGGCCAGTATCACACGCGAAAGTGTTCAGATTATCATAATCAAGGACTGGCCTTCTGGTCTTGTCCATTCCCATTTCACATTTATTGTAGTCTTTAGCCGGAGCTTTACTTTTTATGGCCCATGACTCACCTAGGGATGGTCATTCGATAGGTGATTCTTTTGGTGACAAGGTTAAACGCAGATGAAATTATTTCAAAGACATGTTGGTGGATAGTGTTAGAATAACTGAGAGGGGGGGGGTGAATCAGTGACCTCAAAAATTAATCCAATAAATCAACCTAAAACTTTATACCACAAATATAAAACCTCTAGTTATCTTTAGTCCTACAAGATGTATGCTTGTATGAAACTAACATGTATAAACTACTCGGTGTTTATACTTTTTATTCTTTCCTTAAGCTTTACCGAATAGCAGTCTATCTTTTCTTAACCTTTACCAAAATATTGTAAATAAATTAGTGTTTATCGATCAATCATGTTCTAGTAATGTGTAAATCAAAACATCAAAGCAACGAACCATATACACATTTGAAACATGTATTTTTAACGTGGAAACCCTATTAGGGGAAAAACCACTTGGGACCGGTAACCCAAAATTTTTACTCTTCTGAAGTGAGCTCGGTGAAGAGCCAACCCAGTTAAAGGTTACAAACACACTGTTAAGTGCGACCTTGTTAGAGGATTTAAAACTAACAGTTTCTCACTTGACATCTAGCATTCACTATGTTGTCTTCATGACAAACCTTTTGATACTCCTTGGGATGTATGGGTAAGTGCAAGAAGCTGGGTGCCAATTCCGTGGAAGTCTTGTGGACTTGAAACAATGCTGCTAGAAATGGGCACCTGTTTTGATAAAACGGGCACCCGTCTTAGGCTCGAACACCCGATCCAAAATTCAAAAAATGGGTACCCATTTTTTTTTCAAATTGGGTGCCTATTTTTTAAATTTTTTTTTAAGAAACGTATTTTTCGATGTCAATTTATTATATTTAAGAAACGGGTACACGTTTTTAAACGTGTGCCCATTTTTTTAATTTTGAATTTACAAGGCCACCCTTTGCATTGGATTTTGGTTCGGGATAGGCTTGGTGGGACCTCCAAAATAATGGCCAAGGCATTTGAATAGCAGATTTCTGTCTTGCCATAATTTTTTGAGGGTCTTCCTTATCGAATTTTTTGACGAAATGAAAACCCATTAGAGAGATTATTGTCTAGATTTCTAAAATATAAATTTTATACTTATATGATCAATTTTACTATTTTTACAATATTTATTAATCAAAAGTGGTACCTAGACTTAAAATAGTAAGGTTCACTAAAACTTTAATAACTTTTTTGTTTTTACATTTTTTTAAAAATAATTTATATGACATCAATCTACATAGAATTTCCTTGAAGCTAAAAAAAAAAAGAATTTTGAAAAAATGTGAATTTTTCATCAAATTATGGTACACGAGAGGTTACAAAAATATATTTTATAGTCAATTAAAAATTCATTAAAAAAATATATTCAATAAAAAAAAAAGAAAAAATATTCTCATCAATCTTTGGTGTCTTAGGTATCTTTTCCCAGAAGGATTCACACAAATTCATTTATATAGGTCAAAATATGGTGGTCGTACACGTGTGTGGTATGGTCCTGAAAGAGACATTTTGAAAAAGTAGTTTTTAAACATGCCTACTAAAAAAAATTTCTACCATGTGGGTATTTAAATAAATTACATATTTGAAAAGTAGACTCTCAGCACTACATTTTATATTAGTGAAGTGTTTTTAGATTCAATCTCTAAGTGCCTCAAATTTTGACATAAATTTACAAAAAATTTGAAAAAAAGAGAAAACACTTCCACTTTTTGCCCAAATAGTGGACTCAACTTCTTGCTGGCACCCCTATCTCAATATATAAAGGATGATTAAATCCTACTTTGTTGAGAGATTTTATGAATCATTGAAAAAGTATATGATCTGCTCATAAATAGAACTTAATCTTGCAGATGTTCAGATCTATTGTAAGCTCATAATACCTCTTCGGATCAATGTTCCCTTCAGTTCCTTTGCTCCACTTCTTTCTACTCGGTGAATGTTGTTGCTTCTCTGTTGTTCAGTGTTTGCAAAAATCTTAGCTCTGTTCTTCATCTTGTTTGATCAGATCTGTATGAATACTTCTTATCTTTACCAAAATTCTCTTCATCATTCCTCTTTTTTGAAAATGAATTATATTGTCTCTTTTATAGACATGATTTTACCATTTCTAAGTCCTTGTCTTTCCTTTTCTTGACGTGATCCGCAAATCTTGCCATTCTTTCTTTAAAGCTTGCTTTAGTTTTAACCCATAAATTTCTTCTTGACAACTGGGATTAAAACTAGCTTTAAATCTTTAGCTTTTAACTAGTCAATGAAAACAAAGTAATCAATCAGTTAACTCTATATTTAGCTCTTGCCAGCTAAGTCTTTTTTCATTTCTGAAATTCAGTTGTGATCGGTGTTTAAATCCTTGTTTGCTCGGTCTTGACTTCAGTTGTCCTCATCATCTCTGTCCGTCGAGGTTGTCTGTCCATTGGGCAACACTGTGATCTTTAGTTTTTCTTGGGTATCACTTTGGTTTTGCTTGGTAATGCTTGCTCAGGTATCTTGCTCAGTTTACACTGTGACTCTTCTCGGGGTTCTCTATTTGGTGGTGTACACTGTCCATCAGTGTTTGTTGTCACTTGGTGTATATTGAAATTTTATGCATTACTGATAACATAACATTTATCACTTCAGCGCTTTATGTGTTGTGACAATATGTATATGACTAATCCGAGTATATCGAGTTGACATCAATGACAATACAATACATTAACTGATTTAATATCTTGCATTAACTTTCTGCAGCTCGGTGATCATGAACTTAACATCTTCAAACATTCAATCAGATATAGTTCATCAATCTCTCCATTTGGCATTGATGGAAATATACTACATACTACTAATACAATATGAATTATATCAGTTTTAGTTCATCAATCTCTACCAAACTTATTCTTCTATAACCAATACAAATGTTTGACTCTCGGTAAGCTCTTCTAGCTTAGATTTGTTTCTTGCAGAGTAATTTCTTCATTATGTATTCCCTTTACTAGATAGATGTATAAAATTATGATTCTGTCTCTCCCTTTGTTGTAGAATCTCTTCTCCCTTTTCTGGATAGATATGCAGTGTTTAAATTTTCCAATTCTCTCCCTCAGATAGATTTTTCTTTGAATCTTTCTTTGATGTTTTCTTTCCCTTTGACTGTTCCTCTCCTTAATGGATAGTTCTTTTCTATTTGACAGCAATATATATCATTGAATCTCCATATTCATTAAGTACATGTCTCCTTTTGAATACTTCTGATAGATATTTCATATGGATATAATGATCTCTCCCTTTGACAAAAATGCCAAACTAAATATTTCTCTTTTTTTTGTAATATATTCCTTGAATTTCCTCTCCATCAGCAATACATTAACTCTAGTGTTCGGTGCAGATAAGTACCTTTGTGTGTACTGATATATCTTTGCAGTCTATCTCTTTGCTTGCATCAACATGAATGATCTTCTTCTGATGTGTAGGCTGATGCAGCCTCCTAGTTAGCTTAGTGACCAATAGACAAGGGTCGGACCCTAGTCTCTTACTCAGGTACTCAAATGTATCTTTAGGAAATGGCTTTGTGAATATGTTTGCCAATTGTTCCTTGAATTGAACATATTCCAGCATCACCTCTTTCTCTTGCACTTGTTCCCTTAAGTAATGATACTTGATAGTGATATGCTTTTTCTTAGCATGCATGATAGGGTTCTTTGAAATGTTTATTGCACGTGTATTATCATAATAGATAATCACTGGTTCAATAATTTTCATATTCATACCTTCCAGTAATTGTTTGATCCATGCAATGTTAGAGAAATTTGTAGCAAAGCCACATATTCTACTTTTACAGTGCATTGTGAGATGCATCCTTGCTTTTTGCTTATCCATGTGATAAGTCTTTCACCCATAAAGAATTCTCCTCCTGTTGTGCTCTTTCTATCATCTAAGTTTCCAACCTAATCAACATCTGTATAGACTTGAAGCTCAAATTTGTCGTCTCTTTTATACCATAAGCCATAGTCTTTGGTATTCTTTAGATATCTTAGTATTCTTTTTGACAACAGTCATGTGTGACTCCTTGGGATTAGCAGAGAATCCTGCAACTATTCCAACAACATGTGCTATATCTGGTCTAGTATGTACAACATACATGATTTTTCCAATCATAGATCTATATAGGGTCTGATTAACCTCGGTTGACTTGTCTTCCTTTGTTAGCTTGCATCTAGTTTCCATAGGTGTTCCAAATGGCTTGGATTCCTCCATCTTGAATATATTGAGAACTTTCTTGATGTATTTGGATTGTGTGATGTATGTGCCTGCATCCTGTTGAATAATCTATAGACCAAGAAAGAATTTGATCTCCCCAAACATTGACATCTCAAACTCTTTTCTCATTTCAGTAGAAAATTATTTACATAATATATCATTACCACCAAATATGATATCATCAACAAATATTTCAGAAATCAAAATGTTATCATCAGTATCTTCCTTTAAATACAAATTATTGTTTTCACTTGTTCAAGGATCACAAAACCAATACTTATGAGATATGATTGAAGTCTTTCATACCATGCTCTTGGTGCTTGTTTCAATCCATACAAGGCTTTGTGTAGTCTACAAATCATGTTTCTCTTGTTAGGATCAACAAACCCTTCTGGTTGTTCAATGTATACTTCTTCTTCTAGTATTCCATTTAGGAATGCAGATTTGACATCCATTTGGTATACCTTGAATCCTTTGTAAGAAGCACAGGCAAGTAGAATTTTGATTCCTTCTAGTCTAGAAATGGGTGCAAAGTTTTCTCCATAGTCAATACCTTCTTCTTGTGCATACCTCTTGCATACTAATCTTTCTTTGTTCTTTGTGACTTCTCCATTCTCATTTAGCTTGTTTTTGAATATCCATTTGGTACCAATGACATTCTTGTCATCTAGTCTAGGTAATAATGTCCATGTTCTATTCTTCTCAATCTTCTCTATCTCTTCATTCATATCACTGACCCATTCTTTATTTTCAAGTGCAATATTAACATATTTAGGCTCAAAATCACAAATTAAACATATAGTTGTTGCCCCACTTTTCATCCTGTACCCATGCTGTCAAAGTGGAGGATTTTTGGAGTCATGTCTGGTCAGTCTGAGTCTAAGTGTAAGTCTTTCCTAGGTAGGCTATCCTTGTCGGGTTTCCCTGTCATTGCCTTTCCTTCTCTTAGCCGGGCGGGTTGTTCTGAAGTCTCATTATTTGGGTAGGTTGTAGATCCCAACCCGGCAAAGATTTGTGCTCCAATTGATTTTCTTTCTCAAGCACAGATCAAGGACTGGTATGGATCGATTCTACAAGTCTCAACGATCCTAATGCAACAAACGGCGAGCAATTTGGTTAAGAAATGAGCGAGAACAAGCTCGGCGGGATTTCAGAAATCATCTTCTCCACGGCGGAATTCTACCTAAGAAAGTGATTTTCCGCAAGCATTAGTAAGGTGGGCCCGATGTATTAAAGGGAATATTATATTAAGGAGAACCACTTTTCTCATTTTCCACAAGGAGAAGCACTTTTTGAGTTTTCCGCCAAGGAGAACCACTTTTCTCATTTTCCGCAAGGAGAAGCACTTTTTGAGTTTTCCGCAAGGAGAAGCACTTTTTGAGTTTTCCGCAAGGAGAAGCACTTTTTGAGTTTTCCGCCAAGGAGAACCACTTTTCTCATTTTCCGCCAAGGAGAACCACTTTTCTCATTTTCCGCAAGGAGAAGCACTTTTTGAGTTTTCCGCAAAGAAAGCGGAAAATGACCTCTCATGTTCATTTTCCGCCAAGGAGAAGCTTCAGTCCAATTTTCCGCCGGAGCAGCTCATTTCCCATTTTCCGCAATGGAGAAGCAGATTTGGTATTTTTCGCCGGAAGCATTCAGTTTGGGATTTTCCGCCAATTGCATTAGAGGCTCGAGTTTAAGATAAAGATGAGGATTCTCGATACCATTGGAGTTTGAAATCGAAACCAAATAGCATCAAACCTGTGAAAAACATAAGCAGTTATTTGACCCCGAAGCCCAATGGATTAGACTCAACAGATGTCATTAAAGACAAGATGAAGGATTCAAATTGAAGTGTCACAGTTTGATTGATGCTTCTGCACGTGGCCATGGAAGAGTTTCCAAAGCTTATTAGACAAAGATGGAAAGAGGAAAGGAATCCAAATGATTTAACTTCCCCTGTTCTTTTCCATTTCTCTTCCCCTACAATTAGTTAGCAACAGAAGTGGTTTCTATCCATCTGTCAGTTAGAGGGAGATGAATCGATGAAAATTCCTTTGTAACAGTCATCCCCTAGCTCTATATGTATAAAATTCAAAGATTAATGAAAGGTCGGAAAATCTTTGGTGTGGAATGCTTGATGTTGTAGAGACAATTGAAGGTGTTTTATGTCAATTATTTTCTGTTCCAGTTAGTTAGGTGGTTCTTTCTTTTAGTCTAAGTTGCATTAAGAAAGGAAAGATGTTTCATTCTTTTGTGGCAAGGATGTGAGTAAACCTCAGTAGGATTTGCTGTGGGACACTCAGGGAAGAGCTAGGTAGAAGTTGTTAATGTATGAGTCTTTTTCTTAATCTAAATTACAGTAGGAAGGAAAGGATGTTTCATTCCTTTGTTTTGAGGATGTGAATGAACCTCAGTAGGATGTGTTGCGGGATATTTGGAGAAGGATTCATTAGAAGTTTTCATCATTACATTTATCTCTTCTGTAGGTAGTTGTTGAGCATAAGAACTCATAGGATTTGTGAGCCTTATTGCTTAGTTTTAGATTAAGAATGTTTTTTCCTGCCTAAACTAAGTTCTAGCTAGTCTTAGTTCGGTTTGCCTCTTATGCTCTCGGGTTAAGAGCATACCTGAATTAGATTTAGGAGTCAGACATAATTCTTTGAAAATCATTCACATAGGGAGCTGTACCTATAAATTTAGAGAAAAGCCAGTCATCAGAAGATGGCTTTTCAACTGTTGTAAGCGGATTTTGTTCATCATTCGGGCATCAAGAGTCATATTGTCATAAGGTACAAGAAAGGAAAAAATTGTTTACCAACAGATTTTTGGCGACTCTACTGGGGACTTGAATAGTCTCTAGATTAGTACATCATATCATGAGGACAAATGGTACTCCCTCATGAGAATATCTTTCCAGTGCTCCAACCAAACCTTGGTTTTCAAGATGATCAAGAAGACATAAGCTCATCTCTCAATACATTTGTTTGGAGGTATAAGAGGAACGCTGAGCATTACAGAAACGCGAGCCAGGTATTAGAGGAAGAAGAAAGAAGGGCAGAAGCTTTAGAAAGAGCGGTTCAAAAGAGGAATATCCAGAGAGAAGAAAGACAAGCACGAAGAGAAGCCCAGCAGTAAACTATTATCAGCACCCTGGAACGCACAAATTTCCTCAGGAGTACCAGAGAATAGGGTGGGCGAGATCCTACGTTTGACAAGCTAGAAGAGCTTGGTTTTCCCATCCTAGAGGTTCCTAAAAGAAGAGGAGGAAAGAAGAGTCAGAGTAGACCGGCTTCCCCTGTTAGGAATCAAATCACTTCACAAAGCACTTGCCAGGTATTGACTCTTCACGGTATCAATACTCCCTCGGTTGTCAATTTTCCACCACATAGTGCAAGGGCTGTCATGGCTACTCCATGGGCTACAGCAGTTGGACCTTTAGCGTTAGCGGCTTATCATCCGCTTCCTGCGGGGTCAAGAAAGAATTTCCCCAAGTTTTCTGGTGACAGACAGGTCACTCCGGATGAACATATTAAAGCATTCTTTGCAGCCACTACCATCTTGGGGGTGGCACATGAGGACGTTGCTGTAAGATTATTCATTGAGACTATAACAGAGAGTGCCACAAATTGGTTCTACCATCTTGATGATGGCTCTATCACTAGCTGGAACACGATGAGAATGGCGCTTGAAGCCCGATTTAAGACTGTAGAAGATGAGCATGCTCTGTTAACGCAACTGGCGTCCATCAAGAAGCAACCTCACATGAGTATGAGGGATTTTGTAGCCAGTTTCAACAAAATTACTAGTAGAATCCCTACTGCTGCTAGGCCTACTGCCAGTAATCTCAAAACGTTCTTCATAAGTGCGATGCCTCTGGATGTTAATTATGACTTAAGACGGGCACGCCCTGCCGATTTAGCATATGCACAAAGAAGAGCCATTGAGTGCGAAGATGACTTGATCTCCATGGGAAAGTGGAAAAGGGAGATTCAAACCAAAGGAAGCTCCAACAATACTACGTCATCTGATGAGATGCTTCAAAATTTGTCAAATGAATTGGTCGCGATGAAGAAGCAATTACTGGGTTTCAACAAATCTTATCAGTGGAATTTTCAAAATGTGCCGAGAAGAGGTGCAGATAATAAGTTCCTGTAGCTTACAGGCACCCAGCCAAGATTGCAGATCGAGGCAGCACCCAAGAAAGGGAACATGTGCGTGTTTCATTTGACTACAGATCATGATGGGGAGAATTGCCCAGAGACTGTCTGTATGATGCAGTTGTTAGCCACCAATGAGCTGACTGTAGTAGCTCCTTGTGCAAATTTGGATAGATACTCCAATGGTGACTCCGGAAATTTATTTGTGGAGTATAAATCTGACTCTAAAATCAAAGGTGAATGCTATGCTACCATTGACGGGACTTCGTATCAAGTATTCACCCGAGGACAGAAGTTGAAGAACCAGTCCTCGAGCCAACCTCTCAAAGGTGACTCTGTTCCTTCCACAAGTAATGCCCATGCTGATCAAGGAGCCTCAAATTCTCAAACGGGTAAGGATAAAGTACCTTTTGATTTTATCCAGTTTTGTGAAGAAGCAAAAATTCAGATTTCCCCTATAGAGTATTTAGCTTCACATCCTTCTGAATTGAAAATACTAGTGGAGAGATGTAAGGGGGATGTCTCAAACTTGAACCACAATGTGACTATAGAAGAGGAGGGTGAAACATTAACAGCTAATTTGTTTCATCAAGATGAATGTAGTGTGTTAGCAACTTCTCCTGGTCAGAAACCTGACCCCTTCTATGTTTCATTGTATATTAACGGTTGTAAACTAAGTAACTGCATAATAGACTCTGGGGCATTGGACAATGTCATGCCCCATTCAGTGGCCAAAGCCTTAGGTCTTAGCCTTACAGAAGTACATGGGAGATGTTACTCAATGGATGCCAAACAGGTTCCCTTGCTAGGACAAATTAAAGATGCCCAGGTTGCTTTGGCCTCTCACCCCAAAAAGAAGCTCTTATTGACTATCCTAGTGGCAGACATCCCAGCAAGCTATGGTGTCCTCCTAAGTAGAAGTTTCTATAGAGACTTAGGAGGTGAGATAAAGTTAGACTGGTCTCAGGCTACGATACCAATTGGGAACAAGAAAGTTAGGTTGGAGCCTGAAGAAAAAGCTAAATTCACCGTCCTGAAATCTGATGATCCCAAAGCTCAGATACTCTACCAAGAGTTGGAATTTGGCAATTACATGTTGTTCACTGAAGAATCCTTGAGTGAAGAA
>MU223457.1:2821680-2853471 GCA_018584345.1 Thuja plicata | reverse complement strand
CTTTGTCACCATCTCTTCTGACACCAAATTGTCAGTTCTTCCACTATCAATAATCACATCACAACACTTACCCTCACACTTGCACCTGGTGCGAAATAGGCTCCTCCTTTGTTCAGGTTCATTCTCAGCACTCAGTAGGACTCTTCTGTTAATCAACATTTCTCCTCTTTCAGCATCTTCAGAATGTGATGATCTGGCATCTTCATCTACATGTGCAACTCTGGCCTGGCCTTCATTTCTCCTAGCTATTCTTCCATGGCGTTGAGGACATTCATATGCCCTATGACCTTCTTCTCCACAGTGAAAACATGTTCTACGAAAGCCTCCTCTTCCTGATCCTTGTTCTCGTCCTCTTCCTCTTTGATCTCTATTATTTTGATTGAAATTATTTCCCTTCTGACCCTAACTACTACTGGCCTCATCCTTCTTTTTCTAATCTTCATTTTGGCCTCCATAAGACTATCCAGCAGATGTTCCACCATGACCTCTTTCGCTTTGCCTACTTTCAAACTTCTTGTTCAACTTTTCCTCTACCTTTAGGGAAAACTGGTAGGCCTCTTCAATACTGTTCATTTGAATCAGGTTCAACTCCTCCTGAATTCTCGGCCTCAACCCATTAAGGTAACACACAACTTTATCCTTGTCAGCTTCCCCATGGCCTGTTCGGATGAGGATTCGATAGAACTCCTCTGTATACTCTTGGACAGATTTTCCTGCTTGCTTCAAACTTTGCATTTTCTTCAGTAGGTCAAGCTCATAATCAACAGGAATGAACTGTCGCTTCAACTTATCCACCATCCGATCCCATCTTGTGATTTTATCCTTTCCTCTTTGATTTCACTTTAATTGGATCTCCTGCCACCAGATCTTTGCATGACCCTTCAGTCTGGCCTTCGCAAACTTGACCCAATTAGGATCCTCAATATCTTCATACTCGAACTATTCTTCACATTCGTTGATCCATTCAATCAACTCCTCTAGGTTAAGATTCGCTAAAAATGTAGGAACCTCAATCTTAGGTCTTTTCCCAATCTTGGAAATGGCTTTGAAAAGCCTTTCTTCTGCTGGATTCAAAACTTCAATTTCTTCTTGATCATCATTTCCTTCTTCATCTTCATCCTCACTTTCATTTCTAACATTAAGATTCATTCCTCTGTAAATCTCTTCTTGCAATGCTCGCACTTGTCTCTGGAGCTCTCTAAACTCAGGTGTCACAACACCAGCTCTTCTGCCACATTCCCTTCATGGAGGCATTTTCGCAATACGCACTGAAACCCTAACCACGGTCCTAGTGCAAACTGCCTCACAGTCAGCGATCTATTTACACACTTAGAAACTCCTGCTCTGGTACCACTTGATGAAGGGGTGTTCCCCTTAATACCACAAACACATGATAGAAACAAAGAGAAACAACAAAAATTTGCAAGAATAGAAAATTGGCTTCTTATGCTCCACAAATGTGAAATTACAAACTTCACAATTACAATATCAAAAGCCACGTGGGCATCCCTTACAATAATCTGTAAAACAAAGCCTCAAATAACCACCCAGAACTGCCATAGAAAACACCACGGGCCTTCCTTAAATAGGCAATTTTCCACCACCCGAGAAGGTTCCAGAAATCTAGCCATTAAGGATGACTACCCTTAGTGTTTAATTATTTTTCACTTTTATTACAAAAGGGTCGGCTTTAAATATTTACAAAACATGAGATTAGGTAGCCCAACTTTCGGAAGCCATAACTTTTGAACCATAGCTCTGATTGGCTATTATAGCCACTTTCCAGAAAGGGGAGATCGCGATCTACAGTGCTTGTTTGTAAAGCGCCAATCAGCTGGGTGTTCGACCTTGATCTGGAGCCTCTAAGGTCCTAAAAATTGAGCTCAAAGGTATTGTACCCTAAAATCTCAACAGTAAATCCTTAATAACTTCGCCAATACAGATGATCTGGCAATGAAATTCAACTGAAATTATTATATGACTAAGATGAACCTTCACCTGGAAAATTAGAACATTCTGAGTTCAAATGACCAACTTACTAAAAATAGTAAGTTTCCAAAAATAGCAACTTTGTACAAAATAGCCCTTATTGAATAGAAAAACACATATTTTTGGGTGATGCAAGATTTCCCTTACACCCAGGATGCTCCTGCATCAAAATTTTAGATTTCACTGCAATAGTACAAAAAATTCAAGAAAAAGATAAAAAGTACGTGTATGTCTGACCACCTTAATCACAATAAAATCAAGCTATATTTTCTCAAGATTCTAGATATTAGTAGTAGACACATGCCCAGATGTGATGCATATTTTTGTGTAATTGTTTCCCAAATAAATATTTAATTATGAATTTTCTGCTATGACTTTTTCAGAATGATAAAACTCCCGTGTCTAACCACCTTAACTAATTCTAAACTTTACAAAATTGATTTTTTTTTATAGTAGGTGAAGCATAGAATGTGATGCATGTTTCAGATTTCAAAAATGTTAAACTGTTTCAAAGTTATAGTTGTTTTCAACCAGTCTGTCAATCAGGACTTTAGAGATAACTCAATTAGAAAATAAGCAATAATTACTTATTGAACTCAAAATTTGACAACAATTATATTGACGGAAAGCTGGTAATCTCTTTAAGAAACCCTTTTTGTTTCATCAATTTTGGGTGAAAAAAATGCCATCAGCTACATGGTAGAAGTATTGAGATTAGAGAAAATATGATAAACACATTTTTTGGGTTGACTATCCATGTTTGGCATTGCAAAGCCACAACTCGAGGCAAAGACCAAGGCCAATCAGATATGAGATATTATCAAATATCTGATATCTCCCGCCCAAATTTTGCTTTCCATTTGAAATTTCAACATTTTCAATCTTTATTTTAGTTTTTTAGTTTTTTTTTTTGGTAGATTTCATATTTATAATATTAATATTATATAAATGCTAGATGATAATAGCATTTGTATTATATTATTATTACTTACATTAGTAATGTATAATAGAATAATAGTCTAGTATTATATTATATTAATATTAGTATGATATTTAGTAATATTAGTATTAATGTATTATTATTATTATTATTTATATTAGTATTATATTATATATATTATATTATATTATATATACTAGTATTACATTATTATTATTATTATTTATATTACTATTTTATAATAGTATAGTATTAGTATTATATTTATTATTATTTATATTTAATGGGGTTGTGGCAAATGCTTTTCTCCTTTATGAAAACCTGTCAGTAATCCTTGCATATGTGGAGAATGCTGGAGTGGTGGGTTCTTCCCCTTCTTCCTCCCTACAGTCACCCTCGGGTGCTTCGTCCATGACTTCTCGGATTGGGCGTGTTTCAACCAAAGGCAAGGACAAGCTGGGAGATCCGTCGACTCTCAGTTGATAGTTTTTTGCTTTGTGTTTCTTTGTGGGTTTTATCCTAGTTTTTAATGATAAAAGTTGGGGTTTGGTGCTAGTGTTCTATGACAATTAGGTTTTTGGTGGAAGCATTTTTTCATGCTCTTCATTCTCGTTGGGGGATTTTGTTGTCCATATCGGATATAGTTTTTAGAGTAGCATGTATTTCAGTTTAGTTAAGGTGTTGGCACATTTTGTTCTTAGTTGTCATGGTTGCCATAGTGGGCATTTTGTAAAATTTTGTATTTCAGGTTCATAGGCTGGGATGAGGAGGTTTTCTTCCCTGCTTCTTTCCGCCTAGAACCCCACTGAAGCAGTGTAAAAAATTTTATATAAATTAAATATAATGGCTTTAATATTTTTGCCAAAAAAACACCTAAGATCTCTCTCTCTCTCTCTCTCTCTCTCTCTCTCTCTCTCTCCTAGGTTTTATTATTATAATATTAATATTATAAAAAATGATATCTATAACAACAATTAAAGCTGAAATAAAAATTTAAAATAGCGTAGAATGAAAAAGTTCAAAATTGTAAATGTTGAAATTTTAAATGGAAAGAAAAATTTGGGGGGCAAAAATCAGATATCCGATTTCAAAATGAATATCTGATTAGGCTTGTGCCTTGGCTTTTGGTTTGGCCATGTGTACTGACACCCAGGCCTACTAAAAATTCAACACATTTTTAGTGCATTTTTCGACAAGTGAAAAGAGGATTTTTCACATTGCCACTTTTGGCATACCATGATCCTGCACATACCCACTAATAAGATTCAAGTGATGTTTGCTAGGGGTGAGGGAATTGTGGAGAGTTCAGAGATAACTTGCAATGCTTCCAACAAAGTTAACAAGGACTTATATGAGAGCTTATTTGTAATCAAGAAAGATTATAATAGAGATATCCCCTCATTGATGTCATTATTTTTGTGGAACCCATGGTTTATCCCCCTTTCACTCATCCGTTGAATTCTAACTCTATTTTCCAAGACTCCACTTGCATCGTTGATAGGGTTGATGAGGAGTTTCTTCTGGAAGAAGGAGAAGTGGAGAGAATGGTTGATCCTGAGTTAGGTTGTTTGGAGGAGAGGGAGAATTGAGCTATTGTCACATATAAGGTCTTAGCCTTTGTTGAACTATAAGAATAGATCATGGTAGATCTTGGCTCTAGGAAGGCCATGGAGAAGAAAAAGAAGCATGTTAAGAATGAAAAAAAAACTACATCCTCACCCCTAGGGACTGACCAAGTCTTTGAATTTAAAAGAAAGAGGAGTCGACCCAGTGGATCCATTTCTAAGGAGAAAGAGAAAATGAATAAAAAAGGACAATTTAAAAAATACTACAAAACCCTTAGGGCACCAATGAACACTGCCCCTTGATTTTTGATGAATTTGAATTGTGTATCTTGGAATGTTAGGGAACTGGAGTCCCTGGACAAAAATGTTTGTGGTAAAGATATTTTTAAAGATGAAAAAGAATGTAGTCCCTAGACAGAAAGTATGTGGTAAAGATATGTTTATAGATGAAAATGAATGTAGATATCCTCCTTCTCCTAGAGATCAAAGTTGTTCAATTCTCCCTAGTTATTAACTTGAAATGTATATAGGGAGTTTGAGAATTTTCTCACAAATTCCAAAGGGAAAGGGGGTTTCTATTCTAATTTGTAAAAAGTGGACCAAGTTTTTTATTAGATGGGGATGCTCACTGTGTAATAGAATAGTGCGGATCATTATGAAATACAAAGACCAAGAATTTGGAGTTTCTTCTATCTATGCCCCTAGTGATCACAATGAGTGAATTGAGCTCTAGAAGTGTATGGCATAGATGGAGGATATTCCTTGGATCCTAGGTGGATACTTTAACATGGTGGAACACCCACAAGATAAGGCAAGTGATATGAAATTTGATTGGAAGCCTAATGATAAATTCTTCTAGTATAGAATGATTCAAAAACTTAGAATTTTTTACCCTTTGGTTGGAAAGAAAGATGGATTAAAAAATATTTAGTACACATGGTGTAATTTCTAGTAGGGGTTCAAGAGGGTCTATAGAATATTAGATACATTCCTATTAATAAGGACTTGATCGGTGTGAAAAAGGATGAGAAGGGTTACATTGTGAGTGTTATCCCATACACTCTATCAGATCATCATGCTATACAAGCTATATTTTGCCTCAATTATACTCCCCTCTACCTCAGGGTAATAGGGATTATTTTTCACTCAATATTAGTTTGTTGGAAGATAAGGGTTTTGTGTATGCTTCATACATCATAGGGCAATATAACTCCTAGAATCCTAGGCAGAAAAGTGATATTGAAAGATGGAATCAAAACGTAGAAAATTGGAAGATGTTGTTTCAACTATGAGAAAGAAAAATTATGAAGATATTAGAAGATTGGAGACTGAGCTACATAACAATCTTATCAAAGATGAATAAACCCTTCAAGTACAACCTAGAAATATTGAGGTTATTTAAAGCCTTAGAGTTGCTAAGGATTACTTGAGGAAGCTAAAAAATGTGAAGATAAAATATGCTAAAAGTAGAGCAAGGATCAAATGGTTAGTGTTACTCAAAATCTGCATTGAAGTTTTAATTAGTATTCATACACTTAGAATAGATAGTTGGTAACAGAGTGACAAACAAGATAGTCAGGTTAATCACCAAAGTACAGAGTTAACCAAGAGCACTGATCACACATAGAGTTAACTGAGTGCAGTGATTACCAAACAAACAGATTATACCAAACAGTCAAACAAGACTGAGCTACATAGCATAACCGAACATGAGTATAACCAAGATATATAGACTACACCAAGCATCGAAAGACAACATTAACCGAGTGTAAAAGAGGCCACCTAAAAGTTTTTTATGGAACATCATTCTATGTAACAAATTTTTCCGACCTAGATAACGGTTTACACGATCGAGGAGAACATTAATTATGGATTTAAAGCATTAATTGTTTATGTCTCCTATGTTTATTTTGTTAGTAATAACTAAGAGGGGGGGTGAATCAGTGGCCTTAAAAACATTCCAATTAAGCAACCCAAAACTTAGTACCACAATATTAAGCCTCTAGTTATCTTCAGTCCTATAATATGAATTCCTTCAAATACACTTATCAAATTACTACTACTCTGAATGCTTTGTTAAACCTTATTTTGTATGTTTACATAATAGTAGTCTATTAATTTACCAAAAAAAATAAAATTATCTAGAGTATACCGATCAATTCAGATAAGCTATGTGTAATGCAAAAAACTAAAGTAATGACTCATAAACACATTGACACATGGATTTTTAACGTAGAAACCCTGTTAAGGGAAAAAACCACTTGGGATTGGTAACCCAAAATTTTCACTCTTCTAAAGTGAGCTCGGTGAAGATCCAACCCTGTTAAAGGTTACAAAGACACTATTAGGTGTGACCTTGTTAGAGGATTTTTAAGTTTAGTTTGTCACTTGATATCGGGCATCTCTATGCTAACTTCCTTGATCAAACACTCTCTTGGCCTGTCAATAGGTATCTGGAATCTCATGCTATCTTCATGATCAAACTTTTTGATACTCCTTAGGATGTATCTCAATATAGAAAGGATCTTTAAATCTTGCTTGATTAAGAGAAATTCTGAATCAATGGTTAAACTGAAACTGTATGATCTGTTCACATATACAGCTTATACTTGCAAATTTTCAGATCTATTGTAAGCTTATAAAACTAATCTGATCAATATATCTATTTTAATATATTTGCTCCACTTTAGTTCTTCTCAGTGATGCTATGCTCTGTTTCTCAGTGTCTGCGGAAAACTTTAGCTCTTTCCTCAGCTTGATTGATCAGGACTGTATGAAGTTATTCTTCATTAGTTTCTCTTTAGCATCCTCTTTCTCATTCAATCCCCTTTTTCATAATGAATTAATTTGTCTCTTTAAAGACATGATATCTATGTTGTTAGGTTCTTTATTTTCTTGATCTCAGCGTGATCCACAATCTTAGCCAATTAGATTTAAAGAAAAACTCTTGTTTTATCTTTTAGAGATCTTCTTGCCAACTGGACAAAACAACTTTAAATCCTTTACTTAGCTCTGGCTTTATCTTGTCAATGAAAACAATGATAACTACCAGTTAAGTCCATATTTAGCTTTGCCAGCTAGATATTTTGTCATTTCTGAACTCAAGTTAATTTTAGTGTTTTAACTCTTTGATAGCTTCAATCAACACTCCAGTTCTCCCCGGGCTTCTCTGTTGGTTTACACTATGATTATGGCCATCGGTTATGCTTGTGATTCTGCTTGTCGGTAATGCTTGTCGGTCTTCTTGCTTGGTCATCACTGTCACTTGTCTTTCAGTTATCTTTGTCCATTGGGTTCCACTAGCCATCAGTGTTTTGAAGTCACATGGTGAATGCTTGTCGTTTATGCATTACTCAAAGCATAATCTTTTTCTCTCTGATTCTCTGAAGTATTAGACACTTTGATTATAAGTGATTAGATTATATCAAGTTGACATCAATGAAAATACAATCCATTAATTGAATTAATGTCTTGCATTATCTTTCCACATTTTAATGATCAACTTAACATCTTCAAACATTCAATTAGTTACATGTCATCAATGTTTCCCTTTGGCATTGATGGAAACATACTACATTATCATACTATACTATCACTAATACAATATGAAATATAACATTTTCATCAAGATTTACTAATGTAACTATTACAAATTTTTGGCTTTCGGTAAACTCAAAAATAGCTTTGATTTGTTACTTGCAGAATGGTTGTCTTCAATCTTCAATCCCTTCACTGGGTAGATGTAGCATCTAATGTCTTTGTTCTGATATGTGCTCTACCTTGACTGTTCCTCTTCTTGATAATGTATTTTTCCTTTGACAATAATTTCTCTCTTGTATGAACTCTCTCCCTTAAATGGATTTTTCATATGTAATCAATTTCTCTCCCTTTTATTATTGATTAAATCTTCTTTGTGATTCTCGGGAACTTCTCTTCATGGATAATGGTGTAATATTTTCTGATCAATGAGTTAATCACTCCATTATGATAATGAAATAATCTCTCTCTTTGACAATAATACCATACAAATATCATCTATATCATGTTCCAGGCCTTTATATAATATATTCCTTGAATTTCCCTATCCATCAGCAATACAATGTTTCTGGTATTCGGTGCATACTTGTATCTTGTTGTGTATAGATGTATCTATTGTTGTTCATCTTGGTGTTTGCATCAACATGAATGATCTTTAGATTAAGTGTAGGGTGATGCAACATTCTAGTCAGCTTACTGACCAATAGACAAGGGTTGGACCCCTAATCTTTGTCTCAGGTACTCAAATGTATCCTTCGGTAATGGCTTGGTGAATATATCAGCTAACTTTTCCTTTGATTGAACATATTTTGGTATCACCTCTTTTTCTTGCACTTGTTCTCTCATATAGTGATACTTGATAGCAATATGCTTAGTCTTATCATGTATGACTAGATTCTTAGAAATGTTAATTGTACTGGTGTTATCACAATAGATAATTACTGGTTCAAGAATCTTCATATTCATAGCTTCCAGCAACTGTTTGATCCATGCAATATTGGAGCAATTTGCAAAAGTAGCCACATACTCTTCTTCTATAGTAGACTGAGAGATGCACCCTTGCTTCTTGTTGATCCATGTGACAAGTCTGTCACCCATGAAGAATGCTCCTCTAGCTGTGCTCTTTTGGTCATCAATGTTTCCAACCCAATCAACATCTATATAGACTTGTAGCTCAAATTTTCCTTCTCTTTTATACCATAAGCCATAGTCCTTGGTGTTCTTCAGATATCTCAGAATTCTCTTAACAATAGTCATATGTGATTCTTTGGGATTAGCAAAGAATCTTGCAACTATTCCAATTGCATGTGCTATATCTAGTCTAGTTTGAACAACATAGATTAGTTTTCCAATCATTGATCTATATAAGGTTTTATTTTCCTCATTTTATTTGTCTTATTTTGTTAGCTTAAATCCGATAGCCATAGGTGTTCCAACTAGTTTGGAATCTTCCATCTTGAATATCTTCAGCACTTCCTTGATGTATTTGGACTGAGTGATATAAATGTCTACATCTTGTTGAAGAATATGTAGATCAAGAAAGAATTTGATCTCCCCAAACATAGACATTTCAAATTCCTTGCTCATTTCATTAGCAAAGGATTTGCATAAAAATTCATTTCCTCCAAAAATGATATCATCAACAAAAATTTCAGCAATCAAAATATTACCATCGGTATCTTCTTTTAAGTACATATTGCTATTTTCACTTGTTCTAAAAAAAATTATGCTAATGAGATAGGAGTGAAGTCTTTCATACCAGGCTCTAGGTGCTTGTTTTAATCCATAAAAGGCTTTATGTAGTCTACATACCATGTTTCTCTTGTCTAGATCAACAAACCTTTCTGGTTGTTCAATGTATACTTCTTCTTCCAATATTCCATTTAGGAATGCAGATTTGACATCCATCTGGTATACCTTGAATCCTTTAAATGCAGCATAAACAAGTAAGATTACAACTCCTTCTAGTCTAGCAACATGTGCAAAGTTTTCTCCATAATCAATACCTTCTTCTTGTGCATATCCCTTGCATACTAACCTTGTTTTGTTTCTCGTGACTTCTCCATTCTCATTCAGCTTGTTTTTTTAATATCCATTTGGTACCGATGAAATTCTTGTCATCTGGTCTTGGTACTAGTGTCCATGCATTTTTCTTCTCAATTTTTTCATTATCTTCATTCATAGCACTAACCCATTCTTCATTCTCAAGTGTAGTATTAACAGATGTAGGCTCAAAATTAGAAAGTAAACATCTAGTGTTCAGTGACTTACTTCTTGTTCGCATTCCAACCTTCTTGTCTCCTATAATTTGATTATGTGGATGATGTCTTATGACATACTTGGCAAGTTTTGGTTCAGCCCTTTGTTCATCATTTTGATCATCTTCTTGACATTCGTTCTCATCTCGATTATTTGGAACATCATCTTGAGGATTTTCTATATTCTCGGTAATTGTAGCCTGATGCTTGAGTGTGATGTTTTGTTGCTCGAGAGTGATACACTTTTTCTCAGGTAGAGTTTCAATTTTTGTATAAACAAACCTGTTGTAGTCCTCTAGTTCTTTTCTCCTTTCTTTATCATTCTTTTCTACAAATTCACCTATTTTCACATTTGCACTTTCAATGATTTTGTTAGTGTAACACCCCAAAATTGACACCTTATAATCCTAATCAATTTTGGTGCGCTCCTTCAATTTTCTCATCATCGAAGTCCTATTGTACTAGGCAATTCTCCTCGTAATTGACTTTAATTGACTAAATCTCAAATGCAGAAAACCCAAATTTGCATAAACCTGATGTTATTTTTAATTCCTAAATTATCAAGGTTTATTAGCTAAAATCCCTATGATTAATTGATTTAATTCTAAAGTCCTAAGTGCTTTTAAATTAAATTAATTCCACCCCCTTTAGCTAATATACATAAAAAAGAATTGAATAGTTATTTAACTGATTGAATGGATTATCCTCAAAAAGAATTCCATAATTCTATATGAAAAGTCACTCATGTGGCAATAATCCATCCTTTTTATTAAATAATTCATGCCTTTTTGTCTCAATCTCAATTCTTGGAAATGAAGAGGCAACCGTTTCTTTTCAATAAACTCTTCACCCTCTTTCCATGGATTTTCTATAAATTGGACCCCTTTTTCTTCATTGGAGGGGATGATTTTTGAGAGCATCAAATCTATAGTGAAATTTGCATTGATTATTACATGCTTTTGAGTTTAAATTGCATAATTACATTAATTTCAATTTGGATTAATAATGATATGTTGATTTTACTTGCAATTCATTTACATATCTAACATCTCAATTTCATCTTTCAAGATTTCTAGTTTAAATGCAATTTCAATTCTAGTTTAAATGCAATTTCAATTCTAAGATTAAGATCATTTCAAGCTTTCATAGATTAATTGCATTTCATTTCATAGAGTAGTTTCAATTTCAATTTCATAGATTAATGGTAATTCCATTTTCTCTCATGCTTTAGAAATCCTCCATGTTAGCAATGGTTAGGTTGTTGGCTCTCATTCTGAGAGTAAATTTGACATCCACAACTAATTAGGAGGCACCAAGTCGCTTCAATCAAATTTGCAGGATGAACAATTCATGTTTGTCTTTGTGTATTGAATGATTAAGAAAGGACTATGCTGAGTTTGTGCCTAATATAGAGGCCACATTCAAGCACACACATTTTGGCGTCCACCGTGGGGCAGAAAAAATGATTTTTGGCCTCATTTTTGAACTTTTGACAATGATTTGGGAACTCTGTCGTACGTCCTTACAACATTGGTACGCGTTCTCGTGTGAGGTTTCAGGTCAAGCCTCGTGAAGTTTTGCTCTCTGTAGCACTTTTTTGCATGAAGAAATAGAAATCTCACATGCCTTGAAGTACTTTCTCACACACAAAAAAGTACTTCCTCGTAAAAAATTTAGCAGACAGACATTTAATTTCCAGAATTTGTAATTTGCTGCTTTTGTTTTCTGACATCTGCTCTCTGTTGTGATTTTTCTATTTTTGATTTCTATTGCAGCATAATAGTGGTTTGCAGGTTCGTTTGTCAAAGATCAAAAAAATTTCTAACAGTTTGCTTGCAGGATGATTGTCAAAGGCATAATCAAAACGTCATGTTTGTTTACTATTTTTCATTCACATAGTTTAAATGGGGCTTTGTTAAAATTTTGTAAGGATCCCAATAGAAAAGTAGGGGATAGGCTCTTCATTATATGGAAGTGATGCCCATGGATGAAACTAAGACCCAGATGTTGCTAGCATGATGGATACTTGGGGAAGCAAAGCAAGATAGTGAATCTTTAGCACTTCTACTTGTTAGGGGATTATGCTCTTCTCTCTTTGAGAGAATCACAAATCCAAAGACTTGTGGATTTTGTGGAGTGAAACTATCTCGGTGATGAATATGCTTGATTTGTTTGGGTAAGGTGAAAAGGTAGAGAAGTATGATCTTCTCTCTTTGAGAGAATTAGAAAATCAAACCCTTGAATCCGAACCAAGTTGTGTCACCTTTAGAGGGCTTGCCAAAAGTTGAACCTCCGGGAATGACCCAAGTGAGTACACACCTATCACTGGTGATTCCACCTCACTCTAATAAAGTCTTCTTTGTTGATTCCAAAGACTCCAAAGCCATGGTAACTTCTTTCTCATGATTTTGACTATCATCGTGAGAAAGCCTTGTTTGTCATACTGAGCGGCACCGCTCCCAACCTTCCTTGCAAGGGTGTATGACTTACAAGTGTTGGTGTGGCTGTGAGGCCCCAGTTCTATATCAGAGGCACCAAAGGTTATTATGAATAGAATCCTACTAAACACTCTCTTAGTTATATGCCTACCTGGTTCACCTCCGAAAGGAGACATAATTTGTGCGCAGGGAGAGGGAAGAATCTCTCCCCTAGATTCTCGACATAGGTATGCACCTGGATGCTTGAAGTGGTATATGAAACTGGTCCCTAATTTAAGGGTAACCTTTTAACATATATACTTAGTCCTTGGAAACACAAAAAACACAGGTACTCTTTCAAGGGTGACACTGCTGTGTGAGGTGTACGCATACGCATAAGACAGCAGGGCACAGATTTTGTCTTCTCAACCAATTTTATTTGTAGGGATAACTGAGTGTTTGTTTTTGAATCTTAAACTATTTGAATCATCATCAAACAAAGACTCCCATATTTGTTCCAAGTTGCTTTGTCCTTGGCAGAACTATTTACGACTACTACTTGTGTCACCACTGCTTGATTGAAACTTCGTGTTTGTAAATGAGTGCTTGTCACCTTGAAACAGAGATTTCTGATTTGTATCACCATAAAACTGTCCTAAACCTAGAAATTTTGTCAGAGAACAGTTCCTACTGTGTCTCAAAATGTGGTTTTTTCCTTGAAAATTGAGTCCGTCTATCGAAATTTAGTGTTTTCTCGCATGAACTTTTAGAAACCTAGCACTTTCTCGTGCGGTGCGACATTGTCTCACACAAATTTGAGCACTTTCTCACATGGCGAGGCATTTCCTCGCACGAATCTGTGGCCTAGTGTTCAAAATAGTGAGATTTTTTTCGCTAACTGGTGAATTTTATGCCTGATCTGACTTTTGTCTGGGGTCTGATTGCTTGTTTCCCTATTGTATGCAGTCTAGAATTGGTTGTTTTGAGTTGCGAACTGACTGATTCTTACAAGAAAACTGACTAATTCTTACAAGCAAGCACATCAAGACAATTGTACGATGTCTAAAAGCAAAGATGAGATTCTTAGGGAAACTTTATGGAAACAACTTCAAACTTTGGGATTTGAACTCCAACGATTAAAGGGGGAAAAGGATTCTCACGTCTCTCCACTTTATTTCAACATGGATAAATCTTGGTATGATAACCCCAAATTTGATCAAGAATAATTTGATGATAATCCCAATTTTGATCCAGACAAGTTTTATGACAATCCTAACTTCGATCAAGAGCATGTAAAGGAAGTCATGACAACATCAGATGAGATCCCTTTCTATCCGCAAAAGAAGGATATTGCAAGTCAAAAAGCATCTAATTATACTTCAGAGAGAATCTTTACTCCTTTGGGACAGTCTTATGAATCTACATTGGAAGAACTTCTTGAGAATGACCTCATCACAATGCCTAAAATCACGTTACTAGGATCCACATTCTTCAGTAACTACTGTGCATATTATCGACACAATAAGCATGAAACTTCATCTTGCATGGAGTTGAAACATAAAATCCAAGATCTCATAGATAATGGAATAATCAAAGTGGAGAATCCTAATGAATCACCTAATAAAGATACTAATCTCAAGCATGATCAATATCAAGAACCTATGTCTAGCAATGATTTCCATCTCAGATCTTCCACCATTCTTCCATCTCCTAAAGATTCATCCTCTCTATCAAAAATTGAACCTAATGATGACTATGTCTACCCTCAAGGACTACCTCTAAAATAGATCCAAGCTAATCCACATACAAATGCAAGTCCTTCTCAAGCTTCAAAGATCATAGACCCCACGCTTCCATGTGCTTCAACAATTATCATTCCTATTCCAAATGACTGTCCATCAGCATGTCAAGAATCCCATATGCAGATCAAAACTCCTACCTCATCATTAGAAGTGGCTTCATGTCAAGAGAAGAATCCACAATGTGAGGAAACAAATATCAGTTATGATCAAGATCAAGACACCATCCATCTTAATCCAATGGTTGACCAGCTTTGTATATCTTAAGAATCCCATGATAATTTTGCCAGATCCTTCCATCACTTCCAAGAACATCCTCTATCTCCTAAGAAAGATCAAGCGATCCTTCCCACTATCTCTAATGAACTTATTAAAAATCAAGGGAAAGGTACCCTTTGTACCCCATGTAAAGATCCTTGTCAAGATCAGAGTATCCCTTCATCTCCTTGTCATGCTCTCTCATATCCACCTCAAGAAAACATCGTTCCTCCAAATCCCTTGCAGAAAATAAAATCCCCTGAAGCTTCAGCTGCTCCTATCAAAATTGCTCCTATCAAAGCTACTCATGCACCTATTGAAATAAAGGTGAATTCAAAAGAGAAGAACCTTGATCATGCAACTCACTCTAAAGATGTTGATATTCCTTCCACACGTTATATCCCTCCATTCAAATGTAAGCATCAGTCTTCTCCATCCTTGAAATCTATCCTTGGTCCTTATATCTCAAAGCTTAGACCATCAAACCTTCCATCTATATTGGGTCCTTATGTCCCTCCATCTACCATGCCTATCAATACTAGTTTGTCATCCACTTACCCTATCTCCTGTCAAGATCAACAAAGAAAATGCATCTTTGAAAGTTCCCTATCAACCCCTCCATATGAACCAGTCGTATTGGCCCTATTCATCCACAATTCCTAAGTCTTTTGGAAGTAATTTGGATGTGCAACGCAAAAATCAGAAATATAAGAATCCACTCACATATGAAGATCACTATGTCCCATCTAATCGACATGTGACTACAAATAAAAAGGAAATATTCAAGAGACCACAAAGGTCCACTGAGCAAAGAACCAAATCAAAGAAAATATGGGTTCCTAAATCCATCATGAAAGAATTGCATTCTAAATCATCTGATGCAAATAGAAAATCAAATGCTATATGGATTCCCAAGTCTCTTCTCAAGGACTTGGATACAAAAAGAAAAGCAAAAGTTATGTGGATTCCCAAGTCTCTCTTAAAAGACTTGCACCAAAAGGAACAATCTAAGTTGGCATCCAAGCTTCCAAAGTCTTCCACTCCACCTCCATCTAAACATCTCCCATCTTCTGACCCATCTTGGGTCCTCATGTACCAAGATCCATATCCACTCATCCATCAATGTCTCAAGCTATTCCATCCACTTTTCCTCAATTCGTCCACTACCCTTCAAGGGGTGCGTCAATGTTGATCTTGTCACCTACTATTCTTCCATATTGGGTCCTTACATTCCTTCTTTTTCTCTCATCCAATCCATTGCATAAAATCTTGGCCTCCATCTTCCTTATCCTCCATTTCATCACCCTATCAACATCTTTGAGCATACTTTCAATGATTGTGGCCTATTATAGCATATCTTTCAAAGGAGCACTATCCAAAGAGCAAGAAGCTTAAAGTTCCTACATAAATTCAAAAATAAAAAAATAAATAAAAAATAAATAAAAATAAATAAAAAATGAAAAAGTGCCTTGGTGAAAACCTGGTAAACAGGCACCTTGGTAGCAAAAGTAAAGAGAAATCAATCATCCTATGGTGAAAACCACTTCTTGTGGTACCTTGGATAAGTACCATGACAAAAACTTGGCAAACAGGCATCATGCATAATTCCTCCTACTTGCACTCTTCACTTCGGGGAAAGATCCTTCCATCTCATCTTATCCTTCATATCTTACATCCAGCTAGCTCATGAACATCCACGTTCCTTTTTCTAATCTTGACAGGGTTAAGCCTATCCATGAGCATCATGTATCCTGACATTCATGATCCCTTTCATCAGCCTATTCACTTTTGCATGCTACCCTATCATGATCTTGCTTATCCCAAGCCTATCCTTCCTATCTTTGTACATTCCTATCATAATCCAAAATCATGTGCTTATACCTCCATCACCCCTTATCCTAATTATGCTTTCATAGCTATGTCCTATCCAAAATTGACCCCTTGGTCTTGATCAAAATTGAAAAACTGTTTCTCAAAAGTCTCTTGACATGTCCATTCTTTTGGACCACATACTTTTCATGACATCAGGTCATTATCCTATATGCCCTCCAGCACTGCCCCATGAACCTACATTGCTATATTCTTTTTTTCCTAGCTTGGGTGATCTTGAAGAGATTGTCTTTGAGGGTCGCATTCACCCTCTTCATCCATTATTGGCTATCCATCTCATACATCAGCTTTCTAATCCACCTAGGATGTCTTATACCTTGCTAGACATTGGGCGCACACCAATGTGATCTTGCTTGAGATCGGTTAATCTCTAAAAATCTAAAAATTGCAAAATCTTTAAAAATCTAAAAAATTGTAAAATCTTTAAAAGACTAAAAAACTCTCATTTTCCTGCTTTAGTTTGCTCATGCATTTTGTTCTCAGTCATCTTCGAGATTTTTCTTGACCTCACATGGATTGAAACTGGTCACACTTGGGGGCATGTTCCTTGTCTAGGGGGCATTGTCTTATCTTTTTGGAGTCTTTCTCCTTTTGCATCGGTCACCAGTGGATCTCACTACGTCTGCCTGCTGATGCTTTGTAGCACTTCGTCTCTCCTTGAGACTCTCTTTGCATTAGTCACCAGTGGTTCTCACTAAGTCTACCTGCTGATGCCTAGATCTCGTTATTGATCTTTATGTTTGAGAATCTTTCTTGTGACAGTCACCAGTGGTTCTCACTGAGTCTGCCTAATTTCGTTACTTCTAAGATTTCTCTCATCATCTCTCTATCTGTTTGTTCGGCTTCAATCCATTCATTACTTGGGGTCATGGTTCCCCCATTTTGATCACTCTTTAGTTTGCACTTGAGTCAGTAATCTTATCAAAGGACAACTATCTACTGGCACAAACAAGTGTTTCTCAACACCTTAATCAAATAGTGTTTTTCAACACTCTCTTTGGACACATTTGTGCTTTTCAACACACTTTGGATATCTCGCGACATAAACATCTCTTGATAAAAATCAAACACAATGCACTCACAAGCACGACGGTGTTTTTAAACACCCTAAACATAGACACATTTGTAAGCCTTGAAAAGTGCTAAATTATGATTGAATCTCTCTTCATATGCTATCTGTTCTCATGAATTTCATTGATATTTTCTTTGGCTACTTCTTGTGGGTCTGGTTTCGATGATCCAGCAACGTTAAATAAACAAGGTGTATGTGATAAGAGCTTCTGCATTAAGGTGGAAAAGCCTCACATCCCTTGATCCTATTTATTTGTACACCAATGGGAGGTTGGAACTATTTCCTTGACTATTATTGCTCTATTTGTTTACTTGCGAACTTTTACTACATCAAATTGGAAACCATGTTCAGGTCACCTTGGCTTTTGTGCCTCGATGCTTATGTTCATTTCCTATATTTTATCCGATGAAAGTCATATTCATATTCTTATGGTCGCAGCGGCACCAGTAAGGATTGTATTGACTCCGATGATCCAAAAGCACTCGATGATGATAAATACAATGAGTCCAACAACTAAGCCCTAGGATTGCATTTATCTTAGGCTTGCATTTTGCATTATAGGCTTGCATTCACATTTTAGGCTTGCATTTAGCTTAGGCTTGCATTTGCATTTTAGGCTTGCATAGCAATGATTTTGGTGCTCTCTTCATTTGTCTTCTCATTCTTTGAAGGTCCTCATCTTTTATCCTGTCTTCCTCTCGACTGCACAAGTGTTCAATCCTCACTCTCTATCTTTAGCTATCTTCTAAATCCATTTTTGTGATCGAAATTGAAATCTGACTCTCCTAAGCAGCTTGAAATCGTGTTTTAAAATTTTGGGACCAATATGATCGGATGCTTGTGCAGTCAATTTTCTGACGTTGCTTTCTTTTCAGGATCATCTCTTGTTATGATTTTCTCAGCTTCTACAATCTTTTCATCAAAGTTAACTCTAGTCAATTCTAGTCAACTATGGTCAAACCTAGTCAGTAGGACTCCCTGATCGCTCCAAACTGATTTTATCTTCTCTTGATCTATCTCTGATATCTCTGGATCTTTGATCTTATTTCTCTGTGATTTCTCGCTCTCATCATTATGATGTGTCATCTTTCGATTTTGCTCCCGAGGGGGCAAGATGATTGCATCATTGAATCTTTTCACATTATTCTCGAATCAGTCTGATCTGAATCAAAAGTCCCCATCTCTAGGGGCATCTCATCACTTGGGACATATTTAGTTTTTCGTACCTTATGGTCAAAATTAGATATTTTATGATCTTGAATCTCTAGGGGCATCTTGATGTCTCGCATCTTATCATCTATCTTTCTAGGTATCTGAGAAATCTAACTCAGATCCTCAAGGATCAAGCTTTGTTCTGGAGATGATTCTTGAAATCTCATTAGGTATTGGGGAAATCTAACCCTAATTCCTAAAAGTTATGCTTCGTTCTAAAGATGGCTCTCAAAAACTCTTTAGACCGTTATCTAGGCAATCTAACCTACATCTCGGAGGGCTAACCTTCGTATTGGGGCAATCTAACCCTGATTCTGGAGATAGTCCTAGATCTTCATCAGCTATCAGTGGACATTGGGGCAATCTAACCCCGATTCCAATCTTCTCTCAATTTATTCTGCTTCTCAATTTGATCGGTGTCTTGGAAACCTAACCTAGACTTCCAAAATCTTCATCTTCACATCAGACTATTCTTTGAATCAATGCACTGCTCGCACATCAATTCAAAGAGGGGCAAAATGTAACACCCTAAAATTGGCACCTTATAATCCTAATCAATTTTGGTGCGCTCCTTCAATTTTCTCATCATCAAAGTCCTATTGTACTAGGAAATTCTCCTCCTAATTGACTTTAATTGACTAAATCTCAAATGCAGAAAACCCAAATTTGCATAAATCTGACATTATATTTAATTCCTAAATTATCAAGGTTTATTAGCTAAAAATCCCTATGATTAATTGATTTAATTCTAAATTCCTAAGTGCTTTTAAATTAAATTAATTCTACCCCCTTTAGCTAATATACATAAAAAGGAATTGAATAGTTATTTAATTGATTGAATGGATTATCCTCAAAAAGAATTCCATAATTCTATATAAAAAGTCACTCATGTGACAATAATCCATTCTTTTTATTAAATAATTCATCCTTTTTTGTCTCAATCTCAATTCTTGGAAATGAAGAGGCAACCGTTTCTTTTCAAGAAACTCTTCACCCTCTTTCCATGGCTTTTCTATAAATTGGACCCCTTTTTCTTCATTAGAGAGGATGATTTTTGAGAGCATCAAATCTATAGTGAAATTTGCATTGATTATTACATGCTTTTGAGTTTAAATTGCATAATTACATTAATTTCAATTTGGATTAATAATGATATGTTGATTTTATTTGCAATTCATTTACATATCTAACATCTCAATTTCATCTTTCAAGATTTCTAGTTTAAATGCAATTTTAATTCTAGTTTAAATGCAATTTCAATTCTAAGATTAAGAGCATTTCAAGCTTTCATAGATTAATTGCATTTCATTTCATAGAGTAGTTGCAATTTCAATTTCATAGATTAATGGAAATTTCATTTTCTCTCATGCTTTATAAATCCTCCATGTTAGCAATGGTTAGGTTGTTGGCTCTCGTTCTGAGAGTAAATTTGACATCCACAACTAATTAAGAGGCAGCAAGTCGTTTCAATCAAATTTGTAGGATGAACAATTCATATTTTTCTTTGTGAATTGAATGATTGAGTAAGGACTATGCTGAGTTTGTGCCTGATTTAGAGGCCACATTCAAGCACACACAGTTAGATGACTTGTTAAGACATTTATAAGCCTTGCTTTTGGTTGAATACCCTAGAAAGATACCTTCTTCATTTTTGGATTCAAGTTTTCCATTTATATCATCCTTCAAAATATAACATTGACTACCAAAGATTTTGAAGCAACTTACATTTGGTGTATGAACATACCAAATCTCATAAGGTGTCTTCTTTGTGTCCTTATTCAATTGTACTTTGTTTAATGTGTAGAGAACAGTACTAACAGCTTCCCTCCAGAAATTTTGAGTGATGTTTTTCTCAATCATCAATATTCTTGCACAGTCAACAATTGATCTGTTTCTCCTTTCAGCAATTCCATTTTTCTGTGGTGTTCTTGGTGCAGAGACCTATCTTTTAATTCCACGCTCATTGCAATAGTTAGTGAATTCATCTGAAGTAAATTCTCCTCCTCTATCCGACCTTAAGCATTTCAATTTTGTTTCACTTTATTTTTCTACCATAGCCTTATACCATTTAAACATCTTAAATACTTCTAATTTATCTTTTAAGAACATGACTGTCATCATTCTAGAATAATCATCAACAAAGAGAATGAAATACCTATCTCCATAGTGACTCTTTGTCCACATGGTTCCACATAGATATGTATGGAATAATTCTAGAATTGCATTAGATGTATGGGTTTTACTCTTGAAACTAGACTCTGTCATCTTACCTTTTTGACAATTCTTGTACATGATATGCTCGGGCTTAGTCATGCTCGGTAACCCTTGACATTCCTTTTATTTCTTATCTTTATCATGTTTTCAAAGTTCACATGACACAATCTTTTGTGCCACAACCATATGTCTTTGTTTCTAGCCATTAAAAAAGTGGTGTTAGTGTCATCAAGATAGAAAAGGTTACCTTTTATCTTCTCACCGGTTCCAATCAACCTTCCTGATTCATTGAAGATCTTTGTCTTCTTATTTTCAAATTTGACTTGATGACATGTATTAGTCAGTTGTGAAACACTTAATAGATTATAATTCAGTCTTTTTATCTAGTAAGAATTTTCATATTTGATCAGGTTATTCAACATTATAGTTCCTTTACCTTCAACTGGACAAGGTGTATCATTTCCCATTCTTACTGAACCGCCATTATAGTATTCAAAAGTCTCAAACTTTTGTTTATCACCGGTCATATGGTGAGTGCAGCCACTATCTATGATCCAGACATCATTTATACTAACTTTAGATGAGAGTGTAGTTTCTACATACCTTTCTTCTTCTTTGTCTGGATCATCCTTCGTGGCTACAAATACCATCTCAATGTCTTCTTTTGATTCAGTGTTAGTGTCATTAGCTCTATTCTCAGCTAGGTAACAAGCTTTCTTCCCTTTGTCCTTGTAGTCTCGGGTATCTCTTTTATCAGATTGTCATTTTCTTCAGTAATCTCTGTTATCACGTCCTCTATAAAACTTCTTCTCATATGATCTATCATTTCCTCTGTCATCTTTTCTTCTATTTGGATATCTTGCAGCAAAGTGTCCAGCCTCTTTACAATTGAAACATACAAGTGGTAATTTACCTTTGTATCTACCTTTTCCTCTCTATAATATTCTTTCCATTAGTGCTTCAATCTCATCAAGTCCTTGATCCTCATTATCACTTTCACTATCATTTCTAATAGCATGTCTATGACTTGAGTTGCTTATCTTTAAAGAAGATTTGAATGCAGATTCTATAGATGGTAAGACACTATTATCAAAGTTATTCATCTCAAATTAAATTAGTCTACCAATCAGACTATCTATAGTAACTGTATTGTTTGCAACTGCTCTCATTTCTTGAATAGCAGAAACTCTAATAGCATATGCAGGCAGTAAGGTTCTTAAGATTTTACTTACCACTGTCTCCTCTTCAAGTACACCTCCAACTCCTCGGATAGCATTGAATACCTCTTTGATTCTACAGCTATACTTAGTGATATTTTCTCCTTCTTTCATCCTTAGGTCATCAAACCTCCCTCTTAGGCTTTCTGCCTTAGCTCTCAGTACATTTGCATCTCCTCCATGTACTCAATTCAACTCATCCCACATTTTCTTTGCAGAGGTGCATGTTTTGACATCTTCAAACTCAACATCAAGGAGTGATGAGGCAAGTTCTATCATCATTCAATTATGTTCATGCTTTACTCTTTATTTCTCAAGAGTGTGAGGTCCTTTAGGCAACACATATTTAGTATCAAGGTATTGAGTAACATCATTTCCAATACCTGATAGGTGGAGTCTTATTCTTCTTTTTCATGATACAAAGTTGTCTTTATTCAACTTGGGCACATCTCGTCTATTCATCTTGTGATCTTTTGCTTGAGATGTTAAACTCCCTTTCTAAGCACACAAGCTCTGATACCAATTGTTAGTAATAATTGAGAGGGGTGAATCAGTGGCCTTAAAAATATTCCAATTAATCAACCCAAAACTTAGTACCACAATATTAAGCCTCTAGTTATCTTCAGTCCTATAAGATGAATGCCTTCAAATACACTTATCAAATTACTACTTCTCAGAATGATTTTTTAAACCTTATTCTGTATGTTTACCGAATAGCAGTCTGTTAATTTACCAAAAAATAGTAAATTATCTAGAGTATACCGATCAATCCAAATAAGCTATGTGTAATACAAAATGCTAAAGTAATGACTCATAAACACATTGACACATGGATTTTTAATGTGGAAACCATGTTAAGGGAAAATATCACTTGGGACCGGTAACCCAAAATTTTCACTCTTCTGAAGTGAGATCGGTGAAGAGCCAACCCTGTTAAAGGTTACAAACACGCTTTTAGGTGTGACCTTGTTACAGGATTTAAAAGTTTAGTTTTTCACTTGATATCGGGCATCTCTGTGCTACCTTCCTTGATCAAACACTCTCTTGGCCCGTCAATAAGTATCTGGCATCTCATGCTATCTTCATGATCAAACTTTTTGATACTCCTTCGGATGTATTTCAATATAGAAAGGATCTTTAAATCCTACTCGGTTAAGAGACTTTCTGAATCAATGGCTAAACTGAAATAGTATGATCTGTTCACATATACAACTTATACTTTTAGATTTTCAGATCTATTGTAAGCTCATAAAACTAGTCTGATCAATATATCCTTTTTAATACCTTTGCTCCACTTTAGTTCTTCTTGGTGATGCTATGCTCTGTTTCTTGGTGTCTGTAAAAAACTTTAGCTCTTTCCTCATCTTGATTGATTAGGATTGTAAGAAGTTGTTCTTCATCAGTTTATCTTTAGCATCCTCTTTCTCATTCAATCCCCTTTTTTGTAATGAATTAAGTTGTCTCTTTATAGACATGATATCACCGTTGTTAGGTTCTTGATTTTCTTGATCTTGGCATGATCTACAATCTTAGCCAATTAGATTTAAAGTGAAACTCCTTTTTTATCTCGTAGAGATCTTCTTGCCAACTAGACAAAATAGCTTTAAATCCTTTACTTATCTCTAGCTTTATCTTGTCGATGAAAAAAATGATAGCTACCAATTAAGTCCATATTTAGCTCTGCCAACAAGATATTTTTCATTTATGAACTCAAGTTAATTTTGGTGTTTTAACTCTTTGATAGCTTCGGTCAATACTCCAGTTCTCCTCTGGCTTCTCCGTCAGTTGACACTATGATTCTAGCCGTCGCTTATGCTTGTGATTCTGCTCGTCGGTAATGCTCGTCAGTGTTCTTTCTCAGGCATCACTCTGACTTGTATTTCAGTTATCTCTATCCTTTGGGTTCCCCTAGCCATCGGTGTTTTGAAGTCACATGGTGAATGCTTGTCTTTTATGCATTACTGAAAGCATAATCTTTTTCTCTCTGATTCTCTGAAGTCTTTGACACTTTGATTATAACTGATTACATTATATCAAGTTGACATCAATTAAAATACAATCCATTAATTGATTTAATGTCTTGCATTATCTTTTTACATTTCGGTGATCAACCTAACATCTTCAAACATTCAATCTGTTACATGTCATCATATTTGATCAAGGTAAATTATGTACACTATTGATCTTAGGGTAGGGATGTAATTGTAAAGCCCTAATTAGGTCATAAAGGTTAGATATATATAAATGTATAGATGTCATTTTGTATGTATGTTGATAAAGAAATGATCAAGTAGCTGCCATACTATAGACATGAAAGATTAGACAAGGGTTTTAAGGACATAGACTACACATCAGTAATCATTTATCAGAACAAAGGAAAGGCTACTGAGAAGAATAGAGCAGAAGGTATTATCATTCACATTGAGGTGATATGTTTTGAATATACTTAATGGATATGTATCAGAAATATTGAGATTGTATATGTTTTAGATCAAATTTCTATTACTCTCTAACAATTGTAATAGACCCCTAAATCTCTTAACAGAGTAGACTTAACCATCTTATTCTAAATTTCTTAATTGAGTGCACACACACTTTGTGTTGCTAAATTCCCTCACAAGGTAGATCTAATCGATCTCATTGTTACTCCTAACAAGGTAATATCATCATCAGTGATCATTCTTTGTAAGCTTTAACATGCTACTTTATTTACTGCAGTAGTGAAGTTTTGTGGGTCTCATCCCCACCGTAATTTTTACATTCTAACAGGGGTTTTTTGCAATACCAAAATACTAGTGTCATGATTACTTAATTTCATATTTGTGTATTGTTTACTTTACATGCATTTACATTTCAACAGTGATACTATATGTTTGGTGTATGCAATCTACTCGGTCGGTTATTACAGAACTAGTGGTTACAAAGAATTGATTAAAAGTTTTTAAGGGTACTGATTCACCCCTCCCCTCTCAGTACACACCTCTCCATTATCCCAGCAATTGGTATCAGAGATATTTCTCTTGTTTAGAAGGTTTAATCACTAAAGAGAAAAGATCTTACAATGGACGGGTATACACTTGATAAAACTATTGAATATCATAAGTTACAATTGTAGATCTATGTTGAACAATACAAGGAAGCCAAAGAGAAACTCAGGGAGATGTTGATTAAGAGAAAGGAAATGGGAACTTCACTGTCGTGAGACTAATTATTAGGAAGAAGAGATTCATGACCCATTTGATACATCTGGATCTGAATCTGGTAGCATATCTGATGCATATGAAGGAATCATATCAAAGATATTTAAAAGAAATCAACAACTTACTGAACAAGTGAAAGCACTACAGATCAGTCAAGATACACAAATAGTTAGAATGGTTAAAGTCTTGAATGATGCAAATAAAATTGAACAAGATAGAAACATAGTTGTTGATGACAGAAGACAGATGACTAAAAAGTTACAAGAAAAAGAATTTGAGATATTGAGACTTATTGAACATTACTTCGAGATCACCAATCAAGTGGTTTCTATGAGTCATGAGGAAAACCAAGTGAATACTGAACTTGCAAGAAAAATAGAAGACATTGGTGTATTGAGAGAAGAAAATGAAAAATTAAGAAATGAATTAAAGATTTTATAGCAACATAATGAAGTGATAAAGAGATCTAAAGATAGTACTAATAGAATGGATGAATTTCTAAACTATCAAAGAAGAATGAACAACAATACTAGATTAGGGTATACCGAGCAAGGATAATCGTAAAATCAAGCTAGACAAAGGAATGTATACTCAAATCCTAAGCCTAAGAACCCCTCTTTCCATCACTATGGAAAACCAGGTCACACATCAAACGTCTACAGAAGCAAAGCAAAAGGTATTCCTAGAAACCCTCCTAAATTTAATGGTATTTGCTATAGCAGTAATAAGAATGGACATCAGGCACATGAGTGTAGATCCAAGTTGAAAAAACCACAGAAGAAACCAAACATAGATAGCTATTGTAAGAGTTGCAACATGAATGGTCATACAACACAAGCATACAGGAAAAAAAGAAAATCTGGAAGCCTAAAGGACAAGAAAAAGTAAATCGACCAAGAAGACAAGGAAATTCTTATGCATGGGATTATAGAACTTGGAGTAGTTGTGCAACATGTGGTAAATATGGGTATATTTCAAAAAACTGTATGAGACAATGGATAGTTAGATCTAGGAATTGGTCAAACTCTAGAATGACATGTTCACACTGTCACAGAATTGGTCACTTAAGCACAGATTATGCAGATCAGATAAATACTTATGGGAATGGTAATAAAATTGAAGAAATCATGAGAATAAGAAATCAAATTTGGAAAATAGCATCAAATAATAATGTAGGACCAAGCACAATAGTCGGTGACACCTCATCCGATGGATTAGGTGGCTCCACCGCCTCCACCTGAGAAATACAAGCAGGTATGGAACTATGTTTTGCAATGCTATATATTACATTAGTTCCTATATATATTGTACATATGCCAAATTATCATGAATTAAGATGCACTGTGGAATTACATGTTTGATTACTTTGATCTAGTTGAGTCGATTTATATGTACCAAGTTAGAACTGTTAGTCGATGAAAATGTGAAGAGACAATCGAGTTGCTATGGAAACCGAGTATATGGTATACTCACCGAGATGAAGTATTGTCAGTGCTAACTGAGCATAATGTTTTTTCACCAAGTGGTTGGTGAATAACATTTATTGCACTACCCTAAGACATTTATTATAAATTTGATCGATGTGAGCTCATTTTTTACAACGCGGTCACAGAGCAGAACATAGAAAAGAGAGCAAAGTTGTAGCTGAGCATTTTTGAGCATCCTACAGAGATTTAAGCACATTTTGAGTACACAGATGTTAGTCATTACATATTCTGCACTTATCATGTTATTTGAGTACATTTTACGAAAGCCCTAAATCAAAAATCACGGAATCTACATCTCGAACCATGAAATAAAAACTGGATAAGGGTAAAAAAAAAAATTAGTGAAGAACTCCACCTACACAAAACCAAACTATAAGATCCATCCATAAGTTGCAGCCCAACCAGATGATAAAGGCGGGTTTTCATATATCCCTCCCAGGGTTTTTCTAGTCCAAGATGTACGTGCCTACATTCATTGCAAAATAGGTGAAATCAGAGATTTTGAGCTTATTGCTACATACCAATCATTATGCATAGATGGGAAGTTGAAAGTGTTAGAAACACTGAGAGGGGAGGTGAATCAGTGTTTTTCAATTAATTATATTTTAGCACTTTAAACATAGATCAAACACACATTCAATTAAGCTTAACACAAGAACTCATAACACATGATATGATTACGAGGAAACCTTGCTCAGAGGAAAACCCTTGTGGGAATTAGTACCCACAAATGTTGCACTAGTATAATGAACTTGTTAAAGTTCCTTTGCCCTGTTAGGAGCAGTCTTTACAATCCAAGTACAATGACCCTGTTAGGAGTATATTATAAAACCATGTTAAAGGTGTATGGCTCACTGCTTGAGCTCACTACCCAATAAGATGAAGGCTACAACCTTCTGATAGTTGATATACACTATATAAAAAATGAACTGTTGCGATGACACTATTGTCTGATCAGTTCCATTTATACGCTGATGCTCTTACTCTCTTAAAGAGCTTTATCTCATACTAACTTCATTATACTACTCTTCTATGTATTTCTCATGCATATTCTTTGACACTTGTAATATACATTTACATTACATATTTATATGTTCATGTCTGAATAGATGCGACCCAAAACAAGACTATAGTCGGCCCTAAAAACATAATACACAACGCTTTCAAACAAATTGGCTTAAGCATGTTTACAAAAAAACTAAAGAAATTATTACAAACATATAATCAAAAGTGCTTTTCCTTTACACAAAAAAACAATTCATGTTGATCCAAAAACCTAAGTCGGATCCATGCTCTATTTTCTGAACTGTAGTAGTATTGTTCTTCCTGTAGCTTATCCTTGCTATTATTCCATACCATGCGTGTCTGGAATTAGTATGTACACATGTCATAGAACATACATCTAAGCATGCATATTCTAATTTGATCTCTCGCACGTGCACTGATGTGCTGATTGCTGTATATCTTTGTCTGCCTTGTTTTCCATACTTAGTCATTTTGTCTTTCTTGACAGTAACTTAACATGACTTTGTTTCCATAATGACAACACAAAATAATTCATATATCCTTTGGGAGTCAACTTGCAAATAGAAAGAAGATCATAAACATCTGGAGGTTAAAGGGTTAACTAATGCTCTAAATTTCCTGAAGTCTTTTCGCAATGAATGGATCTGCATTATTCTAAGAAGAGTAGATGATGGAAAGCTCTGGCTAGATGAGCCCAAAAAGATAATCAAAGATGTTATTCACGCAGTCATAGGGTATCCTATATCAGAAAAAAAAAATCACTAAGGCACCTACCAAGAATCGAGATCGAGAAGATAACATTAACTGAGTGGGACAGAAGAGGTTTGAAAATCAACTCCATCAGTTATCCCAAAATTAGGTTTGGTGCCTGTGCCATTGGATATAAGATATTCCAATCTAGCAGACCGAACAATGTACCATGCAGAGCTATTGACATAGCCTACAAAATTATCAAGAAAGGACTACAACTTGATCTCTCTGAGCTATTGCAGAGGAAACTAGAAGCAAATATGAGAACCATCAGATCAACAAGATCAAACACATGTAAGTTTGGTTCACTACTACTTTGCATATTCTTCTACTTGCAGAAATTCTTTCCCTCAATCGGTAAAGTTAAGTGGAAGTCAGAAAGACCAGTTATAATACAAATCAATGAGATGATTACAAGTCTAGGGAAGAGCTTTGCATCGGTTATGAATGAGTATTTTGCTAAGTTCAAAGCTAGGATGGAAAAGACAACTTGAATTCTATTCAATTTTTTGAGAAATACAAAGATGAAATCTTCTTTGTAGTAGACGTAGGTACAACTTTAATCAGAGTAGCTGACCCAAGGACAGCTTGGCTACCTCTGATAGACTATGAATTGGATATTGATGTTGCTTCAGAAGCTATTGAGAAACTGTTGAATGAGCCTATTGATAAATCTACCATGAGATTTGACACCTATGATGAGGCCAAGTCCTGGATATCCATTACTTTACAAGTTCAATAGATGGGCAAGAAAAAGACCAAAATTGTCAAAACTTTGAAGAGGAAACTTGCGATCATAGATGAAGAATTAGACAAGTCTGAAGATGAAACTAAGAAGAAGACCTCAGTCGGTCAAAGAGAAGAAAATAAACATGATGTTGATGCCACTGAGTCAGATGAAGCACCAATTGAGGCATCTAAGCCCAAAAGGGGAAAAATCATAAAGACCAAGTCTCCACCTAAGACCAGATCATAGTTAGTGCATAAGGATTCACCACCTTTGAAGAAAGGTGTAGAAAAAATTACAAGAACCTCACCAATGTTTACATACCTAACTAGAAAATAGAAGGGTACTACTGAACTGAGACAAAAGAGGAAATATGTAAGGAACAAAGATGAAAAAGATGATTCTGACGACAATCCAGATCAATTCAAGGTTGTGCAGAATAAGACATCACAGACTATTGTTGATTTTGTAGAGGCAATCAAGACAATCAGATGGTTAGGACATCCTAAGATACAAGCGTATTTTGATCTAACTACCGAGCATAAGGATAAACTTGAAGAAGCAATTATAGGTATGATGATAAACTTCAAACAAGTTCCAGTTGAATTTTCTACTTCAATTCCATTAGAATTATATGATAAAGTATCAGCAAGATGGTCATATGCACTTCAAACTGAGAAACAAATGAGAGAATCAACTCTCACTCTTATTAAAGTTGATTTCATAGTTGAGTAGATAAATGATATAATGAAGTAGTATGAAAAGCAATTTACGAAGAAGGAAAGAACACTGAATATTTTGCAAGGAAATTTGAAGGAAGTAGATATTGAGAGCACACAAATATGGAATAAACTACTGAATCCACCAGAGGAAATCAATGACACTAAGGAAGACTTTGACATTGCATCCATAGTCGATACTGAGGTACATCGACCAAGTACAGAAATAGTAACTATTGATGTTGATGATGCAGATGTTAACAATGCACGCGATGGTATTCCTGCATTACTAACAAATTTAGGACATCCTGAGATCACAATAAAATATATAACCAAAGGTGATCTAGATGATAAGGCTAGAAGGAAGATGAGTCAATCAGAACAACTGAGAATCTAGATGAGAAAGACACATCAGAGGTCGCCCAAGAAAATGTACCAGGCTAGTTACCTATTTTGGTTAAGGCAATTGAAATTGAGACTGAATCATAGAAAAATACACCTAAGCAGGTTACAGATGCAAATGAAGACAAGGGTGAAGATCATGGTAAAGAGACCGAGCATAGTGCTAGAACAACACAAGGTGATGCACTCAAAGATACCACTGATGCAAAAGAAAAAGGTGAAGGTAACACAGAGACTCTTGAAAAAATAGTAGATACTTCTACTACAAATACAAGGTCAGTTACCAAGACACCTCACCAAGTCATCACACTGAGTACCGAGCAAGAAAATTCAGAAACTAAGTAAAAGGATCAATTACAATTAACCCTTTCTTCCTCATCGAGCACCATAGGAAAGAAAAAGAAGAAGAAGAAAGGAAACAAGGACGCAGTTACTCTAGATGAAATCATAGAAATTCTTGAATGGGATCCAAAGACACTTGATCTGGAAACATTGAAGAAATATGGTGAACTCTGCACCTAAAAGGCAACACAAGACAAGCTGAGACAAGAAGCAAAGAGTGCACAAGTACTAGAAAAAAAGAAAAAGAGATTCTAATGCAAGTTGTATCAGATATAAACATTGATGAATAAGCCCCCATACTCGAACAAATTGAACTACTCACCAAGGAAATTAACCAACCTGACATTGATGCCAAGCAGAAATTAGAAGAGAGATCAGAGAAGAAGATACAATATAAAGTTACTGAGAAGATCAGCCAGGCAGTGGCAGTGAATAAGGTAACTCTGTCTGAATTTGTAAGTGGTGTAGAAACTATTATATCTAAAGCCATTACAATTATACAATAGTTATGCACTCTAGATCACTTCACTATCCAGGTTAGTGAAAAGTTACAGAAAATAGATCAAGATCTAAAGGATAGTGCAACTAGTCTATCAAACGAGCAACATGCATTGCAGATGCATTACGCATGCACCCTAAAATAGTCGCCTAGACTTTGGGCCCCATTTCTCAATTTATCAAATCCCTGAATCAATATTTTCAAATATCAACAATATCAATTTCCTTGATCAAATCATAATCAATTCAATATTTCCTAAGGTTTGAGCCTT
>MU223457.1:2791251-2813047 GCA_018584345.1 Thuja plicata | reverse complement strand
TATTTGAATCTAGATATCACATCTTAGGTTTAATATGGAATGAATCTAGTTTTATCATCTTAGTTAGATTTTGCATCATCATTCTAGCTTAAAGGCTTGCATCTTCATTCATAGTGAAAGCTTGAGGAAAGTTCTTTATACTTGTTTCTTGGGTGATTAGCTTATCATTTTAATGCAATCATAGTGGGATTTATGATATTGTGTTGGGAGAGCACACCCACATAACATCTCTAAGAGCAAATCAACAAGGCCTTGGGTGCCCTTGTTCAGCTTATCGGAGGTTATGGTAGAAGCCATTGTTGTTTTAGTGTATGTTTTTTAGACATGTTAGTGTAGTTTAAATGATTTATATTTCTAACGTTTGTATGTTTGAGCGTGCTCCCAACAGGTAGGTTTCCAGCATACACACATTTAACTTGTTTGATGAACTATCCAAATTTTCCAATTAACTGATATTAATATTAATTAAATCCTAAACTTCATTTCTTCACACATCTCTAATAATAAACAATTGATTAATTACAAAGAGAAATATTTCATGATTCGAAAGGAACACTTAATTTAACCAATTAACCTAGCCCATTAATACCCCTTTATTCAGATTTTACCATTTTTAACAATTGCATGAAAACACATAATAGTAATGAACATTATCTAAGTAAATTCAATTAATAAATCTAAACTATACAATTTTAAATAATCAAATAAATCTATTACTCTAATAGGCTAATCAATTTCAATTAATAATGTGAGTTATTATATTATTACAATAACTAGGCAAATACAAAAAAATATAAATCCATATTAACAAAACTAAACATTTTACATAATAAGTAAATCTATTAATCTAATAATTAAACTACACCATTTAATTAAAAAGCATATCTATATATAAAAGAACTACACAATTTAAAATAAAGCAATAAAAAAAATGAATCTAATTAACTAACTTAATCTAACTTAATACCCACTAACTATCCTACTAACTACCTACTAACCATCCTACTCATCTACCCTACCCTACCATCCTACTCATCTACCCTATCCAAGGGTGAGTAATGCCATTACACCCTTCACAAAACTCTCTCAATCAAACAAGAATAAAACCATAAGCATGAAATCAAATCCAAAATTTCATTCCCTTACATCACAACAACATAAAACACATAAATCACATATACAAAAGAATGAAATGCATACTACTCTAATTTTAACAAAATAAGAAAGCTTCCATGGCAATGGTGGAGACAAATCTTCACAAGTGTTATGGCCAAAATGATGTTTGAGAAGAACCCAATCCCTTTTTCTTTCTTCAATCCAAAACCCTAATGTCTCTAAAAGTATAGAGTGGGTGAACACCCTCTAACTCTACCAAGGGCCTCTAAAAAGGTCTCTAAATCTTACCCACCTAATAACATTAATTTCAGATTTGACTCCTAAGTCCTTTGGCTGTCCTATGTCCCCTATCATAAATGCAAGATTGGAAAGGAGTGTGGGTTTGGGTAAAAGGTCAAGACTTACTCCATTTTCGCAATATGTGAGTAATGGGTTGTTAAGAGGGTCACCAAGGCCACTAGTGAGTTCTAGAAGTGTTATAAATGTTCCTAACCTATACCCCTATCACTAAAATACTTGGATTTTCTTAAAATTGACCGTTAGGACCTCCTTTTGGCCTCTAGAAGTGACTAGAACAAAATTTAAGTTTAAACAATTTAATTTGGTTCCATTGCCAACCTTAGTAGACATGTCATCACATAAACACATAACAAGTGTCAAGTAACACTGTAAAATAACATAACACAATATTGACATATCACTAATTGCACAGAGAAAACACCTAATACATTCATACACTTTACGATCATAAATAAAATCACTTAACGAGGTTTTAATCTCTTTATTAGATTCAACCTTGGCTTTATAGTTTGTACATAGGGTTGGTTATTGATTCTCTGATAATTTCCATGGTACTTTTCCTGCACACTAAATTAAACATCAGTAGGCTCAATAAAATCACATGCATATACATACATTTAAATCAAATTGCATAATTAATTGACTAAACATTCTACATTTTCACTTAATAACCTTTTTCTCCTTTATGTACCTGATAACCATAACCAATTACATAATCAAAATATCATAACATGTTTTTCCATTTGAATTTAAAATACTGAGATAATCATCATAATGCATGAGTATACCTAAAGTATCATAAAAATCATCGATAAAGTATATAGAATAAATCATCACATGGCATAAATAATAGTAATAATGTCTAGTCCATCAAATATAATGTCCTAAAATTTTGAATCATAATGTATCAAAATAAGTGTACCAACTGAGCTATGATGGGTCGGGGTGAGGCCTCACATCCTCCCCCACTAGGCATGAAATTCCTCCTGGAGTTCATCAAAAAGATATGGGTACTGAGATCTCATCTATGTTGCATCCTCCCATGAAGCCGTGACCTCATCATAACAATCCTACTGGACCCTAACCTGGTCCAGCTCTCAGCCTCGAAGTGCAAGGGTCCATCGGGCCAAAATATGAATGGGCTCCAGTGCTAGCTTCCTGTCCGAATTCACTAGCAAGGCATCCCAATCTATCACGTGAGTCTCATCATAAATATATCCTCGAAGTACAGAAACATAGAACACATTGTGGATGTGTGACAGGCTAGGTGGCAAAGCTAAATGGTATGCAACTAGTCCTATCCTCTCCAAGATCTCAAATGGTCCAACAAACTGAGTTGCCAACTTAGAGCCCTTTCCAAATCAGATCGAACTCTTGTGCGGTCACACCCTGAAGATGACTCTATCTCCAACCTTATACTCTCTATCAATCCTCTTCGCATCTGCATATTTCTTCTGTCTATCCTATGCCTCTCTAAGATGCTATCAAATCAGATCCACCTACTACTCCATCTCTCTAACTAACTGAGGGCCAATAGATACTCTATCCTCAATCCTCTCCCAACTTAAGGGTGTCCTGCAAGGTCTACCATACAGGGCCTGATAAGGTGGCATGCCTATAGATGAATGGTGCCCATTATTATAGGAAAACTCAATGAGATGTAGGTATTCCTCCCACTTGACCTGATGGTCCATCACATACATGTGCAACATATCCTCCAATACTTGATTAACCCTCTTGGTCTGACCATCTATCTGAGGGTGATACGCTATACTAAAATTGAGTCTAGTGCCCAATGTTGTCTGTAACTCTCTCCAAAAGGCTGATGTGAACAATGAGTCCCTATCAGAGATGATCTTACAGGGAATGCCATGAAGTCTGACAATATCCTACAAGAAGACCTGAGCTATGTCTCATGTTGTGAATGTAGTACACACGGCTGAGAAGTGGGCAACCTTGGTCAACGTGTTGACTGTCACCAAGATGGCATCATAGCGGTGAGAAGACATGGGGAGGCCAACAATGAAGTCCATAGATATAGTATCCCACTTCCAAGCCACAATCTCATATGGCTATAGACGCCCACCAAGGTGGCAGTGCTCTACCTTCACCCTCTGACACTCTAGGCATCTCACAAAAATACTAGCAATCTACAGTCTCATGCCTGGCCAATGGTACAACTGTCTCAATTCTACATGTAACTTCTTAACACTGGGGTGTGCTGCATAAGGTGCTCTGTGTGCCTCAAGTATAATGAACTTGGACAAATCCCTAATGGAAGGTACATAGATGCACCCTCTATGAGGTAGTAGTCCATTGAACTCCAAGGAATACTCTGAGTACTTCCCCTCTAAGGGTATCTGTGAATGCACTAACTGACAAACCTCTTCATAAAAAGAATCCTCGGGAAAATGGCATAAGATACACTCTCTCAAATTGGTACAAGTAGTCACAGATGAAAGCTCATGGCATCTCCTACTCAAGGCATCTACAACCACAATCTCCTTCCCTTTGATGTAATGAACATCAAAATCATACTCACACAGGAACTTCATCCACCTTCTCTGCCTAGCATTAAGGTTTGGTTGAGTGAAAATATACTGCAAGCTCTGGTGGTCGGAATGAAGCTCAAATCTATGACCTAGAAGGAAGTGTCACCACCTCACCAAAGCATGAACTACTACAGCAAGTTCTAGGTCATTAGTAGGGTAATTAAGCTCATGATTCTTCAATTTCCTAGACTTGTAGGAGATAGGTCATCCCTCCTGCATAAGGACTGCCCCTATGCCATCCAATGATGCATCTATGCATACTACAAAATCTGTTGCTGGGTCTGGCACTGCAAGTATCAGTACACTTGTGAGGGCTCTCTTGAGCTCTTAAAAGGCTCTCTCACTCTTCTCTATCCACTCATACTGCTTTTCCTTTCTCTGAAGGGAGGTGATGGGGTGTGCTTGTTAGACACCTAGATTTGCACCCTTACCCAAGCTCTTGTAGTCTTGGTAATCTAGTGTAACATGGGAATCATCTCAAGGTTGTGGTACCTTTTGTTAACTGAGATGAGACCTCTGGATTCTAGGTTGGTTCCTCTTGACATGTCACCCAAATTTTCTTCTTAAAATGAAAGTAAATTCTCGAGGGAAAAGGGATAGAAGGAATGCATGAAAAGGAAATGACTGAAAGAAAATTATCCTACTATGTGATACACCAAAGGTAACTTGAATCATAACAAATTGAATAATCTCAGCATGAAACTTTGGAACAAATAGAACACAACTTCCTAGATAGGCTTGCATAAATATTTCATAGAGAGGCCTGAGATAAACAGAGGCTATTTAGGGAAAGAAGTAATTTCACAAACAATAGCATATTCACTATTAGTAGACATAGACTATGAACTGCAAACAAATATCCACTTTTGCAATTTGGTATAGGATGATGACATTATTTTTCCATTAGTATACTCATTGAAAAACATAGATAGAAAGTATTACTGGCAGACAGCAAGCATTACCGGCGAACCACAAGCAGTACCGGTGAAATGCAAGCATACCTGAAAAAACAAAGATTTTGAGAAAAATGCTAAGTATAAAAGTGACAAGCATCACCGGTGACCATAAGAATCACCGGAAAACACAAGCATTACTGGTGATACAGTTTTCAGAACTAACCCGACAGAAATAGAAAAGGCATACCCGATGACTAGTTCAAGAAAGGAACACCAACTATCAAGAAAAATGACCATCAGAACTGACAGACAAATCAAGAATCCGCAAATTGTGGATCTGAGTTTTACACGATGATTAAAGCAATGTAATTCTATTTATAGAGTTTTGATTTGTTTTAAATCGCATTAGATGGTCATACAAGCTTTATGTAAATGCTTTAAAGCATCCTAATGGATCAAAAGCATATCTAACTAAAGATCAAGGTCAAGTTGTAAACCTTGGACCTAGAGTTAACTTGCACTGAATGAATCAAGAATTGAACCTAAACTAGTATAAATAGATGTTCATACTCAATTGTGAGTACATGAATTCATTATTATTGATAGCCATGAAGAGCATCTAAGGAGTGAATGGAAGAATTCATGCAAAGATCAGAAACAAAGTATATCAGTTATCAAGAACACACAGAGGCTACCAACGAACAGACAAAGGTATTATTCAATCATCGAAGGATGATTACTTAAATATATGAAGCTTTATAGGATCTATTATCAGCAATTGAAGATTTCATTTTTCATCAGATCAAATACTTATGTAGTTGCATTCTAACAAGTGCATCACATCTAAAATCCTTTTGTAGAAGGTGGACTTAACCGTTCTTTCCAAATCTCTTAACAGAGTGCACACTTAACAGTGTTGCTAAAGCTTCAAATAAAGTAGATCTTAATAGGTCTCCACTATAATACTCCTAACAGGGTAGGTCATTAGAAGTGACCAATTATAAGCCTTAACCGACCCCTTCTTATCTGCAGATAGTGAATTTTGTGGGTAACAATCCCCACCGTAGTTTTTACTTCCTTAACAGGAGTTTTCTGCGATATCATATCTTGTGTCATGTGTTATATATTTTCATGAATGTTTCTATTATTGTTACATATCAAAAGAATGTATGATATGATTATATATGCATAAAGAAAGATGAACAGTTAGATAAGATAAATTACAAATTGATGACTAAGGGTTAATGGGCTAACGAAGAAAATTTTTAGAGGTACTCATTCACCCCTCCCCTCTCAGTACATCATCTCAATATAATTCCAACACATGAATGAGAAAAAATGTTAGGGGATTGAAGAGTATCCACAAACTCATCTATATCAAATAATCCATAGTAGTACACACTATTGAAAAAATAAAGAGGGGTCAGAGGCTCCAATGTTTCTCTAAAAATTATTCAATACATTATAATTTAGTAAGAAAAATTTAGACAAGAAAGCCCAGGGACAGAAAAGATGTCACAAAAGGATTTTGCAATATCTAAATATCAATGAAATATTATAGACTATAAAAGTCAGAGGGTAGAAAAAATTCCATGGATAACTTCTAAGTAAGGAAAACTCTGAGCTCTAAAAGCTCTCAAAATTGATATATATACTCCCTAGCACGCAGGCTTGGAGTCAATCTGATCTTGTTAGGGTTACAATTGATTGCAATAGAATATTCAAAAAAAACCATAACACCACTGAACTTGCTCATAAATGCATCATAAAATATCTTTGATCTATCAGATATATCTCTGAAATCTTTCCTACCACCATCAATTTTGCTTCTGCAATGTCGGTCGATCCATCTACTTCTTTGTAAGCTGGTTCTGTCATAACTTCTGAGATTAGATATTTGAATTTTCTTTGAATATTTAAATCCTAACGGTCATAGGTGGTGTGGATATCTATATTGATGGTTGAGATTCCAATCTGTTTATACTTTAAAATGTAGCCAATGGATCACCTTATTTACCCGGGCAATGCCTCATAACCTAAGGTTTATCCCTTCTCTTTATCGCTAAGTCTCCCAACCTTGTTGCTAACCCTAGCTTTATCACAAGATCATGCGACAAGTGTTAGACCTTATTTAAATTAGATGGTGGTCGCCAAGTCTCTAGAGCTTGATAGAATATTTCCTTTGATTACGAGACCACCCGACTGAAAGGCCGCAACTTAACTCATCTTTGAACTTAAGTCACACCTGGAGGTAGGAATTACATTGAGTCACATGATCTCCAGATCCTTTGCTAACTCTAGGTTATATTAAGAGATTATCTGACTCCCCTATGGTCTACATTTGATCCAATGATCATCGCTGAGTCTCCTGATCGAAATGGAATATGCTTTTCTTTCACAATATCATGAGACTAGCGAGTCTGCGGGTCGCTGAATGATTTGGAATATTCTATTTTTATCGCGCGACTTAGAGACTTAATGCAAAGTATAAATGCACATATGGGAATTTGAAGAACTTAAGTTTCCCAAAAGGTAATAAGGAAGTAGAACAAGTCTTGAGTAACTAGGGTTTTATCAAATACATAGGTTCTTCAACACTTAGATTATTTTGCATGGGCAGGAGCAAAATAGGGACTGAAGAGACTGCAGAGAACACAACCAAGATCATAAATTTAAGGTCTACCTCACAGGTTGGGCTCAACCCTCATGGGAGCCTCATTTTACTCCACCTGTAGCCAAAATATTAATAATGGGGAAAATTTTGGTAACATTCTTGGCAATTTCTGTAGGATGTCTACCTGCTAGACGTTGAGAACCAATAGCCTTTGACATCCATTGGGCATAGAATCATCACTTGATCAAAAATAGAAACTTGGAAATAGATTGGAACCAGGAGGGGAAACAACTAACTATGCACAATCACTTTAAGGAAAGTAGGAAATTAATCAAGAAAGTAGGAACAGAGAACAGGGAAAATATCTATGATATTTACAATGAAGTACAAACCTTGAAACAAGGTTTCAAATGGAATCCATTTACAAAAATGGGCAAGGGAACTCCTCCAAGAGTTGATAGCTAAAAAGAATTATGTTCCTTGCATTCTGTGATGATGAATGGACCTCCCTAGAAAGAATCAAATTTAGTATGACAACTAGGCTTTTATTTGAATTCATCCCATTTGAGGACTACATCCCCAATCTTGAAATCCCTAGCCATGGCTCTCTTGTCAAAGATTTTCTTTGTCTCCATCTGATGGAATTCCATATCCTTCATGGACTTATCTTTGTGTTCTTCTAATTCCATAATCTGAGCATACGTAATCTGCAAAGGATCCCCTTCTTTAAACAAGACATACTGAGTAGCTAAGTCCAGGGCCGGTAATTTAGTTAAAATGGACAACTTAGCTTCTCTTCCATACACTAGCATGTAGGGAGAATTCTCAATGATCTTCTTTGGGGTAATTCTATCTAACCACAATGCATATTTCAGTTTGGTGTGCCAATCTCTTTGGTTGTCTTGTAGGGTTTTCTTGATTATCCTAATCAAGTTCTTGTTTGTTGATTTTGCCAAACCATTACCTCGAGGGTAGTAGTTCGAACTTGTGTTCAAATAAACACCATGTTTGACTGCCCATTCAGTCACTCTTAGGCCTATAAATGCTAATGGATTATCTAAAATAATGGAGTCAGGGACACCAAATCTGTGAATTATATCATCATAAAAGCTTAGGACAACATTCTCATTTGCTTCCTTCAATGCCACTGCCTCTGTCCATCTAGTGAAATAATCTATTACAGTATTTATCCATTTTTGGCCTGCGCTCGATGGAGGATTGATCATGCCAATGAAATCTATGCCCCATCTCATGAAAGGTTGCTCTATTCTAATGGGCTGAAGGGGCAAGGCTGCAAGTTTTTATTTTCCTACAAACATGGTACATTTGATGCATTTCCTTACATGATCATGGCTATCCTTGAAGATAGATGGCCAATAGTATCCAGCCCTCATGATCTTAAAAGTAGTAGTCCTAGGAGAGAAGTGACCTCCAGAAGGTCCATCATGAAATTCAAATAGGACATCTACTATCTTTTCTGAACCTATGCATCTTAAGAGGACACTATTGTGATCCTTTCTAAAAAGAATGTCATCTATTAGCACAAAAGGAATAGATTGTAACCTATAGTACCTCCTTTTTGCTGAATCTATATCTATAGGGAATTCCCCTATTTTTAAATAATGGATCATGTTAGCCAACCAACCTACTGCCTCAACATGATCTTCGGTTGAATGCATGATTAGGGATGCATCCATTTTCTTTGATTCCTTTGAACTCTCATCTTCTGTCAGATGCTCACAAAGACCTCTTCCTCTAACTAGCTTGGTGATTTGGATATTAATGTCATATTCCATGACCTTGGTAATCCAACCATCCATTTTTTCATTCAGGTCCCTAGAAAGCAAGAATTCCTTGACTAGGATGGGTAACTTTCAATTGTACCTTGCTGTGGGTTAACATATATCTAAACTTCTTATGGCTATTTACTACAACAAGTACATGTCTCTCCACAAAAGAATATCTATGTTCATATTCTTCTAAACCTTTGCTAAAGAAAGCAATAGGTTGCTTCAACCCTTCAGAATTTTCTTGGGTCAATATTGCAGAAATAGCATCTGATCCTCCATAAGCATAAAGGATAAAATCCTTACTAAAATTTGGGTTTAATAGGGAAAGAGCTTCTGTCAGAGACTCTTTAATGGTTTGGAAACTAGCTTTCCCTTCTTTTCTCCAACAGAAAGATGTATTCTTCTTCAACATTGTTGTCAAAGGCTTTAGTAGATCTACAATATTAGGCAGGAAACGCCTAACAAAGTTAATCATTCCTATGAAAGATTGAAGACTTTTCTTGTGATGTGGTAAGGGTAGCTCTAGAATAGTTGCAATCCTCTTAGGGTATATTGTAATTCATTTTTTGGATACTATATATCCCAATAGTTTTCCTTCATGGACTACAAACAGACATTTCTTGGGATTAAGAGATATCCCAAATTCTCTACATCTTTCAAATATTTTCCTCAGATGTTTGATATGGTCTGCTGCATGTTTAGAATAAACAATTATGTCATCTAAATAGACTAGTACAAATTTTTACATGAGGCTTTTAAAGGCCATGTCCATTGCCTTTTGAAAAGTAGCACCTGCATTAGACAAACCAAAGGCATCTTTTGATAAGCCATGGTCCCCCACTTGGTTGTAAACGTAATCTTATATTGATCTTCTTCATGAACCAGGATCTGATTATATCTTGAATAACCATCCAATAATAAAAATCTCTTAGATCCAGAGACACATTATAGAATCTTCTCCATAGAGAGTAATGGATGATGGTCTTTTAGGGATGCCCTATTAAGGTCTCTGAAGTCAACACATAGCCTCAACTCACCATTCTTTTTTCTAATAGGAACGAGGTTGGAAACCCAACTAGTGTGCTTAATGGGGTAGATGATACTGATCTCTATTAATTTGTGGACTTCTTTATGCATGAGTGGTTCTAACTTGAGATTTATAGGCCTTTGCTTCTGCCTGACTGGTTTGGCATTAGGTTCCAATTCAATGGTATGTTGAGCAAGGGAAGGATTAAACCCCTTGAGGTCCTCATATTTCCATGCAAAGACATCACTAAATTCTTGAAATAATCAGGTGTAAGCATGTTCTTCTAAATTAGTATTTACCTTCCCAAATTGTAAACTTTTACATGGTTCTAACTCTAATTTAGTACAATGTTCTTGTTGGACTACTAGGCCAAGTTTTCTCTTCTATGTTTGGTCATCTCTATTGAAGACAGATTCTAGGGTGATAAGCCCCTTAGGTATCTTATTGGATCTTAGTTGTATCACTTGATCACCATAGTTCTGCAATAATCTATCTTGGTTATGTTCTGAGAAAATGTCCTCTTCAAATAAGAATTGTAGAATTTGCTCATCACTGTCAAACACTTGCCAATTGACATTGTTATAAGGAATAGAAGGTCTGACAATCACTTTGATATGCTTTTGATCCCTTTCTTTTGAAACACTTTTAGGAATATCATACTGAGATCCAACAACAACTAATCTATCTGCATTCTAATTTAATTTCCTAGGGATTGCGACAATATTGAAAGCATGGAGATCTTCAATTGCATCCCAAACTCAATGCTTATATGCTCTCATTATATCACTTTTAGTTTCACTTATCCCTCTTACTTGGATGACAACCAACTCACTGTCATCATAAACTTTTAGGGCTTTGACCCCTATCTTCCTAGCCCATTCCAATCCATTCACTAAGCTCTCATATTTAGCAGTGTTTCTAGTGTAAGAGAAACTGAACCTAAAGGTTGCATAATACTTCTCCCCTTTTGGAGAAACTAGAATTGCACCACCACTGGCACCATGTTTGCTTGTAGCACCATCAAAGTATATCTCCCAAACTTGGCTGCATTAATCTTCTAAACCTTTGTTTCCCTTGGAGAGATTTGGCTCTATGCAACTTTCTTCTTGAATCAAATAAGTCCCCAAGCCAACATCCCAAATAACATTGGCCAGGGCCTCAGAGGGTCTCTGAGATTCTAATTCATCTAGATAGATATCTAGGATACCTTCTAGATTGGTGGTTGTTTCCATGGTGATTGGGAAGTCATCGCCATCAAGTGCAAGACAACTTGCATTGATTACATTGGACACATAAGGTTCTATATGGTGTGCTGCCAATGATTAAGAATTGATAGTGACCTTAGTCCCATAGCTTGTATGAAAAAGCATGTGTGATCAATCAGAGGAAAGATACCCTCCTATCTTGGCTATAAACTCCCTCAACAAGCATATGGACAATAGGGCAGGGAGGTCTATGATGTATATGTCGAGCAGGAAAGAGAAATTGGGGCTTGCATGGAGGACTAGGTTGGTATCCTTAGCTACACCTATCATGTTCACTGAAGAACCATCAAGCTGGGTAACTTTCATCTGGAAAGGCTCATATTTCAAACCCACTTGGTTAGCCATCTTCTTAGGCATGACAGTGCCAGTAGCCCCACTATCTACCATGCAATTATGTATCAAATATTTTCCAATAATTAAAGATACATAAAAAGGGGGTGGTTTTGAGTTCCTACCTTGCATGGTATTATCTTTGGAGTTGCCACTTGGAACCTCCTCCTTCTGATCAGTGTTAACCAACACTGGCTTAACAACTTCTTTTATTGTAGGTGGCTGAGGAATTACCTCTTTAGTCATTGCTTTCTTCAATATTTTAGGTTGTTCCAGAATAGCCAAAGAGTCCCACATAGACATAGTGATACTTGCTTTCTTCATATTATCCACTATGTTGAAGGGTGCAGCTATGTGTACTCTTTGGTGTGTCTTTACTATGATAGGCTCAACCTCCTTAAAAGGTCAATTTTCTTTGACTGGAATGGCAGGGGCCTTCTTCAGCATGATAGGAGCAAAAGGCGGTGAAGATTATGTAGATGTAGAAGCCCTATCTCCTGTTTGCTCCATGTCTTGAGCTCTTCTTTTAGACCTGGAGTTGGCATCAATGGTGGATTCACCATTTACTCCATTGAAATCTTGTCACTCCCAATTAAAAAGAGCAGTTTCATCATGTTGTGCCTCCTGGTGAGGAGGTAACTTGCTGGAAGAAACCTTTGATTGAGTGAGGCACTTTGAACCATCAGTGCTTGGTTCACCCTCCCATTTAAGCATGTTGTCTAATTATGGGACTAATTGCAAGGTAACACCACTCCATTTCTGTAGCAAGATTATTTTGACTTGGGACCACATCCCTAGCTAGATTTTTAGAATTGAGAGGGGTAGGATTGTAAGTCTAAGATGGTCTCTGATTGTAGTTTTTCCTTTGCCCTTGATAACCTCCTTGAAATTGGGGTCTATTCTGCTGATAAGACTGTCCCTAATTTCGATATTGTTGATTGGGACTCTAATTTTGTTGCTGAAGAGGAGGCCTACTCCCCTGTCCTTATTTCTTTATACTAGTCTGCTCGTTACTCATAGTTTGCATTAATTTCTTCATCTCTTGCTGATTGCTTCTTAATTCTAATAGCTCCTGAGAAGGGTCCTCCCTTGCTTCCCCATAGCTGGTATTTTCTTGAGGTGTTACAATAGTGGGTATTAGAGTAATTGGAGCTATTTGAAAAGGCATGCTTGGTTATATGTCAGGGAATATGGGCATGGGTGGCCTCAGGGCTATCATGCCAGCTTGTATTAAATAGTTTTATGCCTTGACAACAATGTCAAAAGCTTGAGGTAATGAAGTACCTCCCATAGATTGAACCATGACAGAAATATTGCTATTTAGAATTCTTAAAAAATATAGAAAGGCATGATCAGTTGAAGGTCTTACTGAAGTAGGAAATCTATTCCACATCTTAAGAAATCTACTATTGAAGTCAGTCATCTTTTCCTGAGGAGCTCTTTTAATGGTTGTTAGTTTCTCAACCAGAGATAAGTTATCTGATTTATCCTCAAAGTATTTACTTAATGCATCTCCTAATCTATCCCATGAATTAATGGAACTGACAGCAATTCTAAACCATTCTAAGGCCTTACCTTTGAAAGAGGCTGCTAATAGCTTGGTAGCCACATCTTCTTCTGTGATGTTATGTATACTATAGATAATAGTCATGTCTCTTATGTGTTCAAAAGATGTCGTTTGTCCTTCACCTATAAAATCAGGTAGACTTTTAAGTGCTACCAAGGGTACATCATGATGTTGGGCAAAGTTCAAGGGGTTTCCTTGATTAAAAGGGGCCAAAGCAAATTTCCTAGCCATTGCAGGAGCTGTGACTCACTGAGTAGCAACTGTGTGAGTTGTATTTAAGGGTGGAGTTGAATCTTCTTGTAGCTCTCTAGTTAGGGATCTTCCTCTTCTTCTAGAATGAAAATGCCAAGGTCTCCTCTCTGAAGTGTCAGGTCGTGTATACTGTACCCTCCTTGTAGGGGGTGTTCTTTGAGATGATCTTCTATAGTTCCTTTTGGAAGGCAACTGTGTGAACTTAGAAAGCTTTGAGCTTCTTGTTTCAACTTTTCTCATAATTTTTGAACAGGACTGGGTCTTCTATTCTTCACCAATGGAGTTGCCAGATATACTTGATAGGAAAACCTCTTTAAGTCTTTATTATGAAACCAGTATATCAGAAATAGCATAATCTTGGTAAGTAAACTTCTATTGGAGTCCCACCAGGTGTGCTAGAACTGTTATCTGGTAGACATTGTGGGGTATGCTGAAAATGACCACTTCTTGGTTTGTTATTTGATCCTAAAAACCAGTATTCTCTTAGAGAGATAAACTTATTGTTTTTATCTCCAATCCCACCGGGCGTGCAAGAACTGTTAGACACCTAGATTTGCACCCTTACCCAAGCTCTTGTAGTCTTGGTAATCTAGTGTAACATTGGAATCATCTCAAGGTTGTGGGACCTTATGCTAACCGAGACAAAACCTTCAGATTCTAGGCCGGTTCCTCTTGATATGTCACCCAAATTTGCTTCTTAACATGAAAGTAAATTCTTGAGGGAAAAGGGATAGAAGGAATGCATGAAAGGGAAATGATTGAAAACAAATTATCCTACTAGGTGATACACTGAAGGTAACTTGAATCATAACACGTTGACTAATCTCAGCATGAAACCTTGGAACAAATAGAGCACAACTTCCTAGATAGGCTTGCATAAATATTTCATAGAGAGGCCTGAGATAAACAGAGGCTATTCAGGGAAAGAAGTAATTTCACAAACAATAGCATATTCACTATTAGTAGACACAGACTATGACCTGTAAACAAACATCCACTTTTGTAATTCAGCACAGGAATAAGACAAAATGACAGGGGACTGAAGAATATCCACAAATTCATCTAAATCGAATCATCCCAAGTAGTACACACTATTGAAAAAAGAAAGAGGGGTCAGGGGCTCCAATGTTTCTCTAAAAATCATTCAATACATTCTAATTCAGTAAGAGAAATTCAAACAAGAAAGCCCAGGGACAGAAAAGATGTCACAAAAGGCTTTTGCAATATCTGAATATCAATGAAAGATTATAGACTGTAAAATTCAGAGGGCAGAAAAAATGCCACGGATAACTTCTAAGTAAGGAAAACTCTGAGCTCTAAAAGCTCTCAAAACTGATATATATACTCCCCAGCACGCAGGCTTAGAGTCAATCTAATCTTGTTAGGGTTAAAATTGATTGCAATAGAATATTAAAAAAAAACCCTAACACTGCCAAAATTTCTCATAAATGCATTGTAAAAATATCTTTGATTGATTAGATATATCTCTGAAATCTTTCCTACCACCATCAATTTTTCTTCTGCAAAGTCAGTCGATCCATCTACTTCTTTGCAAGTTGGTTGTGTCATAACTTCTAAGATCAGATATTTGAATTTCCTTTGAATATTAAAATCCTAACAGTCGCAGGTGGCGTGGATATCTGTATTGATGGCTGAGATTCCAATCTATTTATACTTTAAAATGTAGCCACTGGATCACCTTATTTACCTGGGAAATGCCTCATAACCTTAGGTTAATCCCTTCTCTTTTCCACTAAGTCTCCCAACCTTGTTGCTAACCCTGGCTTTATCACGAGATCATGTGACAAGCATTAGACATTATTTAAATTGGATGATGGTTGCCAAGTCTCTAGACCTTGATAGAATATTCCCTATGATTAAGAGATCACCCGACTGAAAGGCCGCAACTTAACTCATCTCTGAACTTAAGCCACACTTGGAGGTAGGAGTTACACTCATTCGCGTGATCTCCAGATCCTTTTCTAACTCTAGGTTATATTAAGAGATTACCCAACTCCCCTCTGATCAACATTTGATCCAACGATCGTCGCTGAGTCTCCTGATTGAAATGGAATATGGTTTTCTTTCACGAGATCATGAGACTAGCGAGAGTCTGTGGGTCGCTGAATGATTTGGAATATTCTATTTTTATCGTGTGACTTAGAGACTTAATGCAAAGTATAAATGTGCACATGGGGATTTGAAGAACTTAAGTCACCCAAAAGGTAATAAGGAAACATAACAAGTCTTGGGTAACTAGGGTTTTATCAAATACATAGGTTCTTCAACACTTAGATTATTTTGCATGGGCAGCAGCAAAACAGGGACTGAAGAGACTACAGAGAAAACAACCAAGATCAGAAATTTAAGGTCTACCTTACAGGCTAGGCTCAACCCTCATGGGAGACTCATTTTACTCCACCTGTATCCAAAATCTTCATAATGTGGAAAATTTGGGTAACAGTGCCAATATGGAAAATCCTGCAATAAAGCATCTATAATATCTTGCTAACCCCATAAAACTCCTCACCTCAGTGACACTGGTGGGTGCTAGCCAATCCATGATGGCTTAGATCTTTGATGGATCTATAGAGATCCCATCATAGGATATAACATGACCCAAGTAATGTACCTCAGCTCAGAAAAATGCACACTTCGACAAGATGTTAAACAACTAGTTCTCTCTTAACCTCTACAAAACCTGCCTCAGGTGCTCCTCATGCTCCTTCTCATTACGAGAATATACCAAAATATCATCTAGGAACACAACCATAAACTTATCCAAGAAGGTGCAAAATACTCCATTCATTAGGCTCATGAAAATCGTTGGAGCATTCGTGAGGCCAAATGGTACCACGGTGAACTCGTAGTGACCATACCTCATACGAAATGCAGTCTTGTGGATATCACTCTCCACAATTCTCAACTCATGATAACCTAACTTCAGATCAATCTTTGAAAACACTCGAGCACCCTATAACTGATCAAAGAGGTCATCAATCCTAGGAAGTGGGTATCAGTTCTTAATAGTTACTTTGTTCAACTACCGATAATCAATGCACAACCTAAGTGATCCATCCTTCTTCTTCACAAAGATCACTAGTGCACTCCAAGGTGACACACTAGGTCAAATATGCCCTTTCTCCAAGAGCTCCTCCAGCTAAATCTTGAGCTCATTAAGCTCATGGGTAGTTATCCTATATGGTGCTCTCGATACTGGTTGAACTCCTGGCACAAGGTCTATGTGAAAATCCACTTCTCTAGGTGGAGGCATACCAGGGAGCTCTGAAGGAAATAAATCTACAAACTCATGTAGGATAGGAAAATCATCGAGGGATGGCTCCCTCTCTTAATCCTCCTCTCTATCACTAATGGTGATAGCAAATAGCTGACATCCCTTTCGCACACACCGCCTAAGCTGCATAGTAGAAATAATGCAAAGAGATACGAGTCTCTGCACTTCAGAGATTACCATAGGAATACTCTGCTCATCCACACATTCCACCCTCTTATGTCAATAATCCATCTTGGTGTTGTGGGTATAAAGCCAATCCATGCCAAGGACAACATCATATGAACCTAGAGGGGCAATGTGTAGATCAGATGTCGTGGATATGCCTCCAATCTGAATCTAAAAATTTTGGACCATGGAACTAACTGACACCCTACCTCCTGAGGCTAACTCTACCTCCCAATAGACATCCTATCTAAATTCCACTAGCCTGCAATGCTCCACTACATATGGAGATATAAAGGAGTCAGTAGCTCTAGAATCAAATAAAATAGTAACCATATTACCTCATATCATACCTGCGGCCTCAATAATTGTAGTCTGATGCTCAGCCTGGCGGTTATTAACCACTACAAAAACTCTATGGGCTCTACCCATGTCTCCAATTGTAGGCTCTGAGGTAGCCCGTCTCTGACCACCAACTAATTGTCCCTGTGGGCACTCTCTCACTATATGACCCATGCCACCGCAAGTGTAACATGGCCCTCTGGTCTAAATTTTTACTCCTTGTGATCTAGACTACTATGGTCCTCCGGTCCTACTGGAATTACTGTAACTACCCCTAGAGGACTGTTGAGACCTAGCCAGATGTGCCTAGGGGGTTTGTGTCCTCTTATCATGTCTAGGATCCTGAGACTACCAGCGTTTGGGCTTAGAGAACCTTGATAACCCTATGAAGGCCTCTATCTAGAATCCTGCTGAGATCTTTGCTACTGAGACTATTGACCCTTAAAGGATCCTACTGAGTGATTTTGGTTCCCTTTCCAAGGGGGTCTTTGTTGTCCTGACTGCTAGGAAGAGGGGTTCAGTGATGAGACTGATCCTGTGAATCCTATCTAGTATGGATATCCTCAACTACAAGTGCCATCTCAACTGTCTCTATGAATGTGGTAGGAAAGGCTAGGTGTACTATACTCTAAAGAGATAGATTGAGTCCCATAATGAAACAATGGATATGCAGTTTCTCATCCTTCATGTAATCAACATATGGAAGGAGCTCGAGAAACTGACTCTCATACTAGGTCACTATGAGACCTCTCTGCTAGAGATCATGGAACTCCTCTATCTATCTCTGTCTGAAATGCTCAGAGAGGTATCTCTCTTGGAAGAGGGCCACAAAAGTCTCCCAAGTGAGTGTGTCAATACTCACGCCACCTATGGACTCCTCCTGCTCTCACCAAGTGGAGGCTTTCTTCCAAAGGAGATGGACTGCAAGTCATGCCTTTAGATTACTCCCATAAGGGCAAAATCCAAAGCATCATCATAGGCTCTGTAACTAGGCCTCTACTACTGACCCATTAGTGGATCCCAAAAACAAGGGTGGCTGGAGTCGCAATAACTCTCAGATCTCATTTCCAACATCTCTAGGGGGTCCCTCTCTAGTATGTATCTCATGCTCACATGGTAATACAGTTTAATGAACTGACTCACCCTCATGATCACCATGACGCTCAACAGACATGGGTGGGGGACTCCTACTCCTTTTTCTACTAACTACTCTATCATCTTCTGGAATCTGTGCTTCCCCTTTAGGAATCTATTGATGGGCTATGGGTGGTAGCCTCTACTGAATTACCCCAATCAGATTCTAGAGGATGTCTAGAATATCTTGGTTAGCGTTTTGAGGTGGTGGAGGTGGTGGAGGTGGTGGTACATCCCCCTGTTCTACCTCAACATGGGGAGCTCTACGACCTCTGCCCCATCAGCCAGCTCGTGTGATGGCAGGAATCCTACATAATAATTTAAGTTTGAAATGAGTTGAAATGTAATGGTTTAGGTTCCTAGTGTCGAAACATGGCTCTGATACCAAAATGTCATGCCCAAAACTAGGGCAAAACACGTAGACAATTTTTTTTTTAAAAGACATAAAAACAACAGCTATGATGACACAATAATACTAAAAGTGTTGAGGAAAGGTGACAACATGGTGAAGATGCTTTTCGAGATGAAATGTCTATTCATAGATTGAGCCGTGGTTATCAACAAGGCGGTTGTAGAGTTGGTAATTCCTACTTGATAGATGGTAAGAGATTCTACGATTTATTACTATAGGGACACAGGGGTATACTAACTCCATTTAAGGTTGACCTAGCAATCCAATTTATTAATCCTATTGAATGTCATTACAACCCTTAAACATCCCCTATATAATAAGGTCCTCACGATTACTATAATCTTTTCCAATTACATTGCGAAAGGGATACATTTAACTTGTTTGAGGAACTATCCAAATTTTCCAATTAACTGATATTAATATTAATTAAATCCTAAACTTCATTTGTTCACACATCTTTAATAATAAACAATTGATTAATTACAAAGAGATATATTCCATGATTCGAAAGGAACACTTAATTTAACCTATTAACCTAGCCCATTAATACCCCTTTATTCAGATTTTACCATTTTTAACAATTGCATGAAAACACATAGTAGTAATGAACATTATCTAAGTAAATTCAATTAATAAATCTAAACTATACAATTTTAAATAATCGAATAAATCTATTATTCTAATAGGCTAATCAATTTCAATTAATAATGTGAGTTATTATATTATTACACTAACTAGGAAAATACAAAAAAATATAAATCCATATTAACAAAACTACACATTTTACATAATAAGTAAATCTATTAATCTAATAATTAAATTACACCATTTAATTAAAAAGCATATCTATATATAAAAGAACTACACAATTTAAAATAAAGCAATAAAGAAAATGAATCTAATTAACTAACTTAAACTAACTTAATACCCACTAACTATCCTACTAACTACCTACTAACCATCCTACTCATCTATCCTACCCAACCATCCTACTCATCTACCCTATCCAAGGGTGAGTAATGCCATTACACCCTTCACAAAACTCCCTCAATCAAACAAGAATAAAACCATAAGCATGAAATCAAACCCAAAATCCCATTCCCTTACATCACAACAACATAAAATACATAAATCACATATACAAAAGAATGAAATGCATACTACTCTAATTTCAACAAAACAAGAAAGCTTCCATGACAAAGGTGGAGACCAACCTTCACAAGTGTTATGGAAAAAATGATGTTTGAGAAGAGCCCAATCCATTTTTCTTCCTTCAATCCAAAACCCTAATGTCTCTAAAAGTATAGAGTGGGTGAACACCCTCTAACTCTACCAAGGGCCTCTAAAAAGGTCTCCAAATCTTACCCACCCAACAACATTAATTTCAGATTTGACTCCTAAGTCCTTTGGCTGTCCTATGTCCCCTATCATAAATGCAAGATTGGAAAGGAGTGTGGGTTTGGGTAAAAGGTCAAGACTTACTCCATTTTCGCAACATGTGAGTAATGGATTATTAAGAGGGTCACCAAGGCCACTAGTGGGTTCTAGAAGTGTTATAAATGTTCTTAACCCATACCCCTATCACTAAAGTACTTGGATTTTCCTAAAATTGACCCTTAGGACCTCATTTTGGCCTCTAGAAGTGACTAGAACAAAATTTAAGTTTAAACAATTTAATTTGGTTCCATTGCCAACCTTAGTAGACATGTCATCACATAAACACATAACAAGTGTCAAGTGACACTGTAAAATAACATAACACAACATTGACATGTCACTAATTGTACAGAGAAAACACCTAATACATTCATACAATTTACGGTCACAAATAACATCACTTAACAATGAGGTTTGAATCTCTTTATTAGATTCAACCTTGGCTTTATAGTTTGTACATAGGGTTGGTTACTGATTCTCTGATAATTTCCATGGTGCTTTTCTTGCACACTAAATTAAACATCAGTAGGCTCAATAAAATCACATGCATATACATACATTTAAATCAAATTGCATAATTAATTGACTAAACATTCTACATTTTCACTTAATAACCTTTTTCTCTTTTATGTACCTAATAACCATAATCAATTACATAATCAAAATATCATAACATGTTTTTCCATTTGAATTTAAAATACTAAGATAATCATCATAATGCATGAGTATACCTAAATCATCATAAACATCATCGATAAAGTATACAAAAGAAATCATCACATGGCATAAATAATACTAATAATGTCTAGTTCATCAGATATAATGTCCCAAAATATTGAATCATAATGTATCAAAATAAGTGTATCAGTTGAGCTATGATGGGTCGGGGTGAGGCCTCACACATTCAATAGTGCCTAGATGCACTTAGTAGCTTGTCTTGTTTTGATCTCATAATCTAATGGTGATAGCCAATATTTTCTAGGTACTACTGGTTTGATATAGGTAAAATTAGTATCTATCATAAAACATATGTCATCCTTGTGTTCTTCTATCAAACTTTCAGGTATCCTTGTTCTAGCTTTCATATTTTCCTTAAATCCTATGAAATACTCATTCATTAGGTCATCAAAATCTATACCTGATGATTCTATGTGCTCACATATCTATATGGTGACTGGTTTGCTTGTGTCCCATACTACTTTTCCTATGGAAGGAAAGTATTCTTCAAAGTAAAAGAATATGCACATAATAAGAGAACCAAACTTACAAGTGTTTGTCCTTGATGACCTTATGGTGTTCATGTTC
>MU223457.1:2776592-2791201 GCA_018584345.1 Thuja plicata | reverse complement strand
GAATATGCACATAATAAGAGAACCAAACTTACAAGTGTTTGTCCTTGATGACCTTATGGTGTTCATGTTCTCCTCAAGTTGATTTAACAATATTTCTGCAAGATCCATCTTCTTTCCTTCTTTGATGGTCTTATAGGCTATGCTCATAGCAGTGCTTTCTATGTTGTTCATTTTGCTAGCCTGAAAGATTGTATATCCTATCACACATGCACCAAACTTAAGTTCCTTGTCGGTGATGGTGTTAACCTTGAGACCTCTTTTGTCTGATTTTCCACTTGTCAACTTTTCCACTTCCTTCAAGGATGGGTGCTTGTGACCTTTTGGCTTGTCGGTTGTGGGATATCCAGTAACCCCATGAATAACATATTTTTTTATTCATTTAGGCTCATCAAACCACAATGTCTGGTTATGCATTCTTCTAAGAACTATCTGTATCCATTCTTTCTTAAAAACCCTAAGAAAGTGTAATGCATTTGTTAGACCTGTAACTTCCAGATGCTTGTTCTCTTCTTTCAGGTTTCCAGTTTCATCACATAGTGTCTTATAGGAATTGTCTAGGTCTAGATCTCCTAATTCCAAGATCTTGCAATGTATATAGGACCTTACATCATCTATCGGCAAAACCCTAGGTGGGATCATGGAGAATGCTCCAGAATCATCGGGTTGCGATACAATTTCTTGGTGTAACTTGTATTTAGGTTCAACACAAGTACTATTGCTAATAAGATAAATCATTTTCTTCTTATCCTCTTTCAATTTTGTTGTTCTTGAAGTAGATGCCATCATATTTTGAAATTTAGGGCTTTCCATAAATCAAACAGTGTGGTCAGTGATTGTAGGTACTTACTGAATCTCTGTGATCTCTTGTGAATCTATTGAGTCATGTTTGAATCTTGCTGAGGTCGCACTTCAATCTATTCTTCAATCGCTCTACTTATCTCTACTTCATTGCTCAAAAATTGCACGTGCAAAATGAGTTCTTCCATCGCGCTTTTATAACTTTTGTGCCCTAAGTTGTCATTAATGCCCAACAACTCATCGGTATACAAAGACTGAGTTCGTCAGTTGAGGCATAAGTAACATCTTCGGTGTAGGTGCAAAGTTTCAGGGTAGCTAGCATCTTTGGTGACTTCACCGATGATTTTCAGTAAAATGGCGACAATAACTTTTGTCAGCTCAAAGATCGTCGATGTCTGTCAGTTACACTTAGCGACTTGGATTTTTTGTAATACCTGATACATTTCGGTAAGTAGTGTCAATTTTATTGTGTGTGTACACCGATGCTTATATGTACCCATTAACCGATGGAATTGTTTTTCAATAATATTACAATTAACAATATAGTGCATCTTCAATAATGCTAATTTTGTCAATATGATCAATGTGTAATGGAACTGATGCATAATATAACTTGTCATAATGCAGATCCATACTTACTTGTGCAGCTTATTTGGGAATTGTGATGCCACCAGATCTATTGGATGGGGTGTCATCATTTGCATTGCTTGTTCCAGCACCTTCAGTGTTTGTATCTTTTATCGATATCTTGTTTCTCATCTTCTTGATGTCATCAATGGTGTGTCCATTGGGATAAGTGCTTGTGTCTGTCAGCCGGTCTTTGCAATATTTTACCTCATGTCAACCTTATGACAATGTAAACATGTCAACCTTATGACAATGTAAACATGTCATACCCGGATTGGTCCATCCTCTTGGTCTTCTAGTCTATTTTCTCATATAGTTGGAAGAAATATGACCATACCTTCCACATGTTGTGCAGTTCACCCATGTGTTATAGTCCCAAACATATGAGTTACCGATTCTTGTCAGTTTATAGCCATTATCGGGTTCTTTTGGTGTCCATGATTTCTTGTTCTTTTTCCAGCACTCCTGATGTGTATGTCCATTCATTTTGCAGGTAGGACATTACTTGTCCATGTAGGTTTCCTTCTTTGGATTTTTCACCTTGTATCTACATTCAAATGCCTTGTCTCCTTTCTTGTGACATTTATAACAATTACCAATGAAATTAGATTGTGATTGAGGAATACCTTTGATTTTGTTTCTGCAAATGTTTGAGGTGTGGCCTGGTTTTCCACAGTGATTGCATGACAACTTCTTGGTTCTTGGAATTGCATAAACATTCCTTGGATCTGATTGATTAGATCATTCTCCATTGTCGGTGTACCCTATGCCTGTGTAGTTGTTGACTCTTCTTTGTCCGTCAAGAAAATCATCCATTCTTTTATTGCTATCTTCAGCTTTCTTGATTAATTCATTATGCTGATTCTGAATTCTGACTTCATTCTTTAACTTTCCATTTTCTTCTCTTAGCTCACCAATGATCTGTATTCTTTCAATGAGTTCAGTATTTAATCTGTTTGCTTCTTGACTCATAAGAATAATCTGATTGGTAATCTCATGGTGATGATCAGTAAGTCTTTGAATCTCTGATTCTTTTTCTTGTAGCTTCTCTGTAATTTTCCTCCTATCATCAATAGCCAATGTTCTCTTTGATTCAACTTTTCTTGAATCATTCATGACATCAATAATTTTTACCATCTGAGTCTCTTGACCAATTTGCAGCATCTTTATTTTCTCTGTCAGGTGTAGATTGACCTCTTGTAGACTTGTGATCTCTTCTACTGATGTGTCTGATGCTTTGCTTGTTGTGGATTCAGCTGAGTTGAAGTAATCTGGGATCTCCTCTTCTTGATAATCTTTGTCACTAAGCCTAGTTGCCATAATCTTTCTTTCATCAAGAAACTTTCTCATGCTTACTCTCACCTCTTTGTACTGCTCATAGTAAATCTGAATTTGTAACTGCTCATTCTCAATAGTCTTGTCCAGTCTGTATTTTTCCATTGTCTTGATATTTTCTCTTAAGTATTTAAGCTTTTCAAGAAAGAGACTTAGCTTTGATACCAATTGTTGGAATTATTGGAATGATGTACTGAGAGGGGAGGGGTGAATCAGTACCTCTAAAACTTTTTATGTGATTGGCCCATTAACCTTTGTGTCATCAGATTTTTATATTTACCTATCTATCTATTCATCTTTCTTTATGTATGTGAAATCATAACATAAGTTCTTTACATGTATAAACATTCAAGAAACATACATGAAAATAAATAACACATAACACAAGATATGATATCGTAGAAAACTCTTGTTAGGAAGTAAAAACTGCGGTGGCGATGTCACCCACAAAACTTCACTATTTGTTGATAAGAAGGGAGTCGGTTAAGGCTTACTATTTGATCACTTCTGATGATCTACCATGTTAGGAGTATTAGAGTGGAGACCTATTAGGATCTACTTCATTTGAAGCTTTAGCAACACCGTTAGGTGTGCACTCTGTTAAGAGATTTATTAAGAACTATTAAGTCCACCTTCTACTAAAGGATTTCTGATGTGATGCACTTGTTAGAATGCAACTACATTATAAATGTTGATCTGATAGTATATGAAATCTTTAATTTCTGATAACAGATCCTATGAATCTTACAATGTTTATGTAATCACCTTGAGTGATTGAATGATACCTTGTCTCTGCTCATCAGTAGCCTTGTCTGTGTTCTTGAGAACTAATATGATCTATTTCTGAACTTTGAATGAATTCACTTTTGCTTCTTAGATGCTCTTCATGGATTCAATCATTTATCAACTCATTACCTATTACAAATGATTGAAAATCTATATATACTAGTTTCTAGGTCCATTCTTGATTCACGCTTTTTAAATTAACTCTAGATCCAAGGTTTACAACTTGACCTTGATCTCTAGTTAGTTATGTTTTAGATCCATTAGGATGCTTTAAAACAATTACAATATACTTGCTTGACCCTCAAGTAATGTTTTAAAACAAATTAAAACTCTATAAATAGAATTACAATGTTTTATCTGACGTGGAAAGTCGGATCCACTTTTTGCGGGTTCTGTAACTGACTATTGGTTCTGATGGTCGGGCTACTCTATCAGTCTATTGGTTTTCTTTCATTCTTTTCTCTATTGGTCTTCTACTTCGTCGGTGTCCCTATTTTGAAATGTTCTTCGGGTTCCTTTCCTTTTCTACTCTGTCGGCGATGTTCACAAAACTATACCATCGGTGATGTCCTTTATGCTTTGTCGTTGGTTCAACACTTGTCAGTGTTCGTCAGGCAATTCTATACTTTGCATTTTCATGTCAAGCATTGTTATCTTGTTGGGTATGTAGTGTGTTTCCCATCAGTTATGCCTATACCGATGACCTTTATCATGTTTTTCACTTAAGTATACTAATAGAAAAACTTAATGTCATCATTTGGTACCAAAGGAGTTGAATCAGAGGGTGTTGAGAGGGGGTTGCCAATAGTTATCCATGTGTTGAATATATCGGTTAGAAACCCAATTGAGGTTAATTCTAGGGATGATCATCTACTAGACCTTCGTGGAGAACTCACAGTGCAATAGGAGATGATTGATAATTTCCTCCTTTTTGCAAAGGCAAGATCTATTGGCCAAGATGAAACCCCTTTTAAGCAGGTTATCTAGAGTAAGGATTTTACCATGTAGTACCATCCACCAGAAGAGGTTCACCTCAGGAATAAGCTATGAGCACCACACCTTCTTCTAGAAAGTAGTGTTAGAAACCTTCATAATCAACAAATCTTAGGCCAACTTAACCGAAAAGCCCCCACTTTGGGTGTGGGCCCAGAGGATTCTGTTAGGGCGGTCAACATAAGGAATGTGAATTCTATGCAACATTCCCAAGATATCAGTGGCAATAAGTATTAGATTCATCCTATCATGTAGATGGGGAAGGAAATCCATCCACTTCCCATGCCTTATATAGTTAGACACTAGGGTTCCAATCCAGAGAGTGAAGATGTTTCAGAGCTGAGAGAACTTCAAGGACCCTAGAGTGATATCAAGCAACCAAGAATCCTCCTAGAAATAGATGTCCCTATCATTGCCCAGTTGCCAAGTGACGCCCTTATCCATAATGCATCTAAATTTGAGAATGTTGTTCTAAATCTTGGGGCCCTAGGGGTAGCCATGATCCATGTAGAGTTTGTAGAAATGACTCCAGTCCAGGTACTTGGTTTTGATTATTCTGCACTAATCAGAGGATCCTAGGATCAGAGACCAAGCAACCTTAGACTTGACAAAACTCTGTTGAGAATGAAAATTTTCTGTAACCCCAAGCCACCTAGAATCTTAGAAAAGCAGACTTTATACTTATAGATTAGGGGGAGTCTTTTTTTTCTCCTCACAACTAGACCAGAGGAAAGTGCGTTGAATTTTTTCAAGTTTGTTAGCCATAATTCAAGAAATTTTGAAAATTGAGAGGAAATACACTGGGATTCCTTGTAACAAAGCAGAGAGTAACTAAAGCTTACCAGTGCTGCTAAGGAGCTTTCCCTTTCATCCAACAAGTTTCCTTTGATTTCTCTTGAGAATGGTGTTCCGAAAATTATTCTTAATATATCTTATCGTCAGAGGAAGCCCCAAATAGGTCATAGGGAGGAAAGCTGACTGACAATCTAGAATTTGCAGAATTCTATCTTGGACAAAAATATCCATGTTGAAGAAGAAAATCCCTCTTTTTTGGTAGTTAATGTGTTGACCAGAAGTAGAAGCATAATCGTCAAGCAGTTTCTTCCACGCTCTAGCTTTCCTCACCAAAGAGACACCAAAGAAAAAGGTTCCATCGACAAAGTGCTGCAAATTCGAGGGAGGGAGGGTAGTGGTGGGTGTAATCCCCTAGATCATACCATTCTGAACCAACTACATCATGTTGAAACCAAGGACTTCAAAAAGAAGAATAAAGAGGTAAGGGGATAGGCGATCCCCCTGAAGCAAACCTTTGCTTTGGGAAAAATTAAAACTAGGTTTGTCATTCATCAACACTGAGAATCTGACCATCTCCACACATGCCTTGATACTATTAATGAATGGTTGTGAGAAGCCAAAAGCAGAGAGCACCTTGTAGAGGAAGATCCAATTGACCTTATCATAGGCTTCGGAGATATCAAGCTTGAAGGCCATCCTCGTAGATTTGCTACGGTCAATGGAATGTAATATTTCATGGGTAGTGATGGTCGCATCCATGATTTGTCTGCTAGGGACAAACCCCTTCTAATTGGGGCTGATGATCTTTCTAAGTAAGGGTTTAATACGATTAACCATAATCTTTGAAAATATTTTGTAGAGGGTGTTGCATAGAATAATAGTTTTGTAATCCTCTATAGTCCTGGGGTCCCTAATCTTGGGAACCAACACAATATAAGTATCATTAAGGTGTCGTAGGAGCTTCCCAGTTCTGATAAAATCTCTCGCAACTCTAGACACATATTTGCTAAAAATGTCTAGAATTCTTGAAAAATTACTAGGGGAACCCGTCTGGTCTAGGGGCTTTGTAAGTACCCATAGAAAAAAATTCCCTTCTGACCTCATCCTCTAAAACCTAGGAGAGGAGGATATCATTATCATCAGAGGTCATGGTCCTGGGGAAGTGGTAGAGGAGTTGATCTTGCAAGTCCTCCAAATTTCCAGAATCAAATTCAGAGAAAATGTGAGTGAAGTAACCAGTAGCCAAATTGCCAAAGTGAACTGGATCAGAAATCTCCAATCCTTGATTGTCACATAGGGTACTGATAGAATTCCTCTTCTTGTTCTTACAAGAATATAGATGGAATAAAGCAGTATTGTGATCCCCTTCCCTCAACCATTGGACCTGTGATCTTCATTTCCAAAATATTTCCTCCTTGGCCATATGAATTCTTTCCAGTTTCTCCTAGCAATTTCCTCATCTGTGTGGAGGTCCAGAGAGATAGTCAAAATCCATCCGCTGCTGAAGGCCCTCCAATTCTCTAGAGAGGTCCTTATTGGTTTTTAAAATGTCTCTGAAGTTGGTCTTGCTCCACCCTTTGACAACCAATGTGATGATCTCAAGTTTCAATGTCACCTAGAACATCGCAGTGCCTGCATCGGGGTCAGCCATCAATGAATAATATTTGATCAAAAATTGGGATGGGATGCCCACATGATATCGTATCTAAAGGGGGATAGAAAGGGATGCTTCTTATCCACCCCCTTGAGAAAGAGAGGGTTGTGGCCTGAGGTAGTCCTGGGGAGAGCAGCCAATGAGGAAGAAGACCCTAAATCCTAGGAGGAGGAGACTAAGACACGGTCAAGGCGAACATGAATGAGGTGTGATCCCTTCCTATTTTTGGTCCAGGTGAAGGGGTTACCCTTCAACTCCATATCATAAACAACATTCAAGCTGACAAAACTAGAAAAATCCCCCATGTTGTCAGTGTAGTCCATCAGTTTGCTAAGCTTCATAGATTGGAATAGGAGGGAATTGAAATCACCAGCCACCAAGAACTTTGAATCTTGAAGGGATAGGAAAGAAGAAAAAATCTCGTCCCACATAGCCCTTCTGCCAGGATGAGTGTTGGGCGCATAAATATTATAGCAGTGCCAGAGTGACGTTGAAGAGGTGAAAGACACAAAAAGGAAGTGTTGAGAGAAATTGAGGGCATCCTCCCTAACATGAGAGTTATTCAACAGAGTGACAATACCTCCAGAAGTCCCCATAGCCTCAGAGTAGAAAAAATGGGCCCCAGGCCACAACCTCCCGACCAAAACTCCAAAATTAACATAACACATCTTGACTTCCTCAAGCAACAAAATGTCCACCCTATAGTCGCTAATGTACTGCTTAACAACAAAGTGCTTATAGGGTTATTAAGGCCCCTAATATTCTAGGAGAGAACAATCATCTATTACCTTTTTGGTTGAGTTCGAGGGTGAGCTTCCTACCTACAATAATCTCCTTAGCGACACTTTTCTGTATTTTGACCCTTTCAAATGGTCTTCCTAGTCTTGCTTCAACACCAACATCAATCTTCTTATTCCTTGTTTTTATCTATTGGGTCTGCCAATCTACCTCCTCAAAAATTGACTTGTCTAGAGAGCCAGGTGTGAGAACAGGGACAACAACCAAGGGCATACCTGGGATGGGTTTTAACAACACCTCCTTCTTGGAAGAAACTTCTCGGGAACTCATAGGCAGGGATGAGGAATACAAGGGTCTATACCCGAGGATACCAACCGCCCTTGAGGCAAGCATCAAAGAAGATTGAGGGCTCAAGCCAATCGAGACACCAATGCTAGACATTATTTCTCCGTCTTCTAGCCCAGAGGGATCCAGGCTTTCAGTCTCCAAAGCAGTGGGTGGATTGCAAGTGCTATCCACTCCCGGAATCACCCCTCACCCATACCTGAGTTCTCCTTGAGATCCGAGACCAAAGGAAGGCCAAGGGCATTGCAATCTGCATCCCCAACTACAGGGGGTAAGGCTACTCTCCCCAACACTAGTCGCAACATCCTTAGCGACATTCTTCAACTCCGAATCCATCTTTTGGGGAGCCTGACAGTCTGCCCTTGTGTGGCCTTTAGAGCTGCATGACCCATGCCATTGTTTATGAAAATAAAAAAATGTTGAGTAACTCAAAAGGGAAAGAATAATATGCTATCACTAATATACCATTTCAATTCTTCGTAAACTATTATAAAATATTATAGAAAATAAGATGGTACAAAAAAGAAGTTGTTATTGAATGTCTAAAATTAAGATGGATTTGATGTTTTATCTATTGCAATAGTTTCCATGTGAAATTTGAAATATCCTCAATTGTAAGTCTTTATGATTGCTGAAGGGTCCATGAAGAGAGAAATGTAGTTATATTCAATGCACATTATATTTAATCTTGTTAATGCCAATAAAGAACAAGTCAATCAATGGTTTGAATAGAATATGGTGATGGATGCTTGTACATTCACCAACTTATTTATAGTGTAAATTGTGCTCTCCTATTTAATAATAATGCATATCCGCAATAATCAACACAATCACATATAAATAATAAGAATAATAGCAAATTATAAAACCATATAAATGTGTAAGTCAATCAATAGTTTAAACAGAATATGATGATGTATGCTTGTACATTCACTAATGTATGTATGGTGTGAATTGTGCTCTCCTATATAATAATAATGCAGATTCACAGTAATCAACAAAATCATATATAAATAATAAAAATAGTAATAAATTATAAAACTATATAAATGTGTAAGTCAATCAATTGTTTGAATATAATATAATGATGGATGCTTGTACATTCACTAACTTATATATATGGTGTGAATTGTAATACATATCCACAATAATCAACAAAATTGAATATATAAATAATAAATAATAAGAATAGTAGTTAATTATAAAACTATATAAACGTGTATCATCATCTGCCTAACATAATTATTCAAGTGAATATAAACCATCTAGCTAAGAAATGATTGTATCCAATGTAAAAATGTATAAAATAACATTATATTTGATTGCATGGAATATGAAATCTCGTGAAAGATTATTCAAGTTATTTTATCTCGTTTTAAAAAAAAAAACAGTCAGCTCATCTCCATTATTTAAATGTCTTAAAGAAAGATTATTCAAGTTCTTTTATCTTATTTTTCAATTGATGATCACTTTTCCATGCAAGCTAAATAAATTTACATCCTTGTAAGGCAATCCCACGTGAAAGTAGTGGCAAAGATTTTGTTTGTATTTTTCAATAACTTAACTTCATTGTATGGCGTTCCCACCTGCAAGGACCATTGCAAGGACCATCATAAATCCAGTATAGAAATATGAATGGTACGTAGCACACAAACAGAAAACCAATAGTAAAAGCAATGTATGTTTGTGGACCCTGCATGTTTATCAGTGGAAGAGAACAAATCCATTCGGATCTTTTGCCACCACAATGTTGACCACAATACACAGTTGCAAAATTCTCTCTTTTAGTGGCACTTCATTAATATAAGTTTGTCCACATACTAAATGTCTGGCAGCATGGAATACCAGTTAATTCATGGCCCCATCTCTCTTGATAGCTGGAAGCACTCTCCATAGCTGATATTGAAGTTCAAATACTGATACTTGTGTCATACATTGTTTTTTTTGGAATGTGAAATAGAGAAAAAAAAGTAAAATTTGTGTGATCTTTTAATAAAATTATAATTTAGTAGTTCAGTATGTTTCAATAATTGTAATAGTATTTGATGATTTAAGTTTGATAATATTTATAAATTAGTGTTAACAATTGTAATTTATATTTGTTAAAAAAAAAAATTCCCTGCGACTTAATCCAGCGTCCAGCAGCCCTTATCTTGGGTACCTGTGCGAGCTAGGGCGCAGCACTCCCATCTCACCAGAAAAACCCAGGGGGGCTTGGAACCCGAGACCATGGGGTTACCCACGACTTCAAGCCTCCTGTTGGCTAAAGGCCCAAGCCCTTGTATTTGTTAATTTTTATCATTTGTATTTAAAATTGAATGAAATCTATTTTAGATCTAAAAAGTTACACATAATGTGATGTCATTTAATTCACCAACTAAATACAGTTAGATCTACTATTTTTAGGGTCTTTTTCAAGATACTGAAGCCCAAATACTGATACTTGTGTGATACATTAATTTTGGATTGTGAAATAGTGAAAAGAGTTGTGTGATCTTCTAAAAGGTTATAATTTAGTAGTTCAGTATGATTCAGTAATTGTAATAGTAATTGATGATTTAATGCTTGATAATATTTATAAATTAGTGTTAATAGTTGTAATTTCTATTTGTTAGTATTAATCATTTGTATTTATAATTGAATGAAATGTATTTTAGAACTTAAAGACTACAAATTATGTAATGTCATTTAGCTCACCAACTAAACAATTAGATTTACTTTAAAATCTTTTTAACATTTTAATCAAAACATGCTAATATAACATATATTTAATTATATAGACTTGAAATCTTAATAATAAGAAATATCTAATAGACTATTGTAAAAACAATGAAAAGTAAAACCACCACATAATTATAAGCTATCGTTAAAAAAAAAAAGGTAAAACCACCACATTAAAAGACATGAAATCCCAATGTTAGACTATCAAACCTTCCCCTCTAAATAAACTAGACATTGTTGTCAGTATATATATCAAATTGATATGATTATGTTGTGGAGTCATAAAAACGTAAAGTTGCTCTAATGCAGATTCAACAGTAATATTTGTATGTCAATCTATAATCAGCTGCAACTTTATGGTTTAACTGTAAGTCTCTTCTGCTAGGCTTTGATTTAAAACAGTACGAGAGGCAAACTCTCTATTCTTTTAATTGATTAAAGTGTGATACAGAAGATGATGATAAGTTGACATCAAAGCTAAAGATTAAATTGATATTATAAATTTTCTCAACGCAAAATTAAAATAGCCCTCTGTGCATTTGATACCATCTTCTGCATTATTCAATGTAATGTAACGTGTTATAATTTTTTCTTCTTTCTTTCCTTTTTTTTCTTTTTTCTTTTTTCTTTTTATTTTGATTATGAAGGGTTGAAATTGTGGCAGATATGGAAGAGATTGGGAGAGTGATAGCATCAACGTGCTAACCCTCCTTGAATGCTTTAAAATAGACCTCATTTTATTGGTTTGAGCAATGATATGGTTGAGAATGGAGATATTTGAAGGAATATTGGTGTATAACTTAAATTGACTCATTTAAATTTCAAAAGTTGTAGACAAGTTAATTAGTAGAAATGACACAAACTATAAGGATTATTAAATTTTTTAATATTTCACTCTTTCAATATTAATTTTGTTCTATTAGAGCAATTTTGTGTTTTTAATTCATCGTTGAGAAGATAGGTCATAGATATTTATAATAATGTTTAGTTTATTTTAAGAAGAAAATTTAATAATAGAATATTTTGATTTCATGTTTTCAAAATTATAATTTCTATTCAAAAAATAAACATTATGTGTTGATTTTTTTGGTTTCATGTTTTTTATAATTATAATTTCTATTAAAAAAATAAAAATTATGTGTTGATTTTTAATTACTTTTTAATTTTTACAATAGTTTATTTGACAATATTATTGTTTACAGTTAAGGTTTCAGGTGACTGCGACATCATTTAGTATATGCCATATTAGTATGATTTTTTGTCAAGGTATTAGAAAAAGACCTAAAAAAAAAAATAGAAGAGAGTTATGATTAGTTGGTGCACTGAAATGATAGACATGATTTGTAACTTTTTTAGATCTGAAAAATACATTTCATTCAATTATAAATACTATAATCAACACTATCAAAGAACAAATAAGAAATATTAACACTAATCTATTAAATATATCATACATTAAATCATTAATCAACTTCAAAATCATAATGACACATACTATCAATGGGCCCTTGGTCTACTGGTGAAGTTGAATAGCTCACAACGAGCCCACTAGGGATCAAGTCTTGCAGATTTTTGAAATTTTGTCAATGGTACATTTTGTAGGGAACTTAGCCACGTCCAATATCAATAATTGACTTCTAGTATCATCCATGCAGAATGCTTCCCACTATCAAGAGAGATGAGATCATGAATGAACCGTCTTATAATAATGAAGTGTCATTAAAAGAGAGAATTTGAAATTGTGTTTTTGTGATCATACAATAAGAGATCTGAAAGGATTTGTTCTCTTTCACCGACATACATACATACATTGCTTTTACTATTGGTTTTATGTTTGTGTGCTACGTACTATTCATATTTCTATAATGGATTTGTCATGGTCCTTACAGGTGGGAATTTCGATACAATAGAGTAGAATTATTGAGCAATAGAAACAATAATTTTGACAGTATTCTCACGTGGGAATGCCCTGTTGATAAGACATATTTGAATAATGGACATCAGCTCTCGATTTGGCTGACTGTTTTAAAATACACAATGTGTCTCACGAGATCTCCTTTACTATGCAATCGAATAATATTTTTTTAATATTCATTACATTGAATATAGTCATTTTTTCTAGCCATGTAGTTTACATTCACTTGAATAATTATGTCATGCAGATAATGATACACGTTTCTGATGTTCCCTATAGTTTGTGATTATTCTTATTATTTTGTTGATTATTAAATAGGGGAACACAATTCACGCCACCATTAAATAGGGGGCAGAATTCACACCATCCATGTATTAGTAAATGTAGAAGCATCCATCACCATTTTCTATTCAAGGCATTGATTGACTTGTTCTTCCTTGGTATTAACAAGAATAAATATAATGTGACATTGAATATAATTACATTTATTTTGAATATTCAAATATCTTGCTGGATCGAAGGGTAAATTGTTGAGTCAAGCAGGCAAAATCCAATTACTTAAAGCTTCTCTCCATAATATATTTGTTTATTATCTATCCTTGTTTAGAATGTATGGCAGTGTGGTTGTCAAATAGAGAAAATCCAAAATAATTTTCTATGGGCATGAGCTGAAAAAAAAGCTAAGCTCTCTCTTGTTAGTTGGGAGAAGGTTTGCCTTCCAAAAGATGAAGATGACCTTGGTATAAGAAAGCTTAAAATATTCAAGGAATCCCTTCTAGCTCAGTTAGGATGGTAGCTTTTGAAAGACTCTAAGGATTGGGTATCTATTGTGAGAGTCAAGTACTTAAGTGGAAATGATCCCTTAGCTTTTATTTTTTGTCATGATCTCCCTAATGGCTCAATCGTTTGGAATAATTTACTAAAATGCAAAGAGTTATTGAGAAGGTGACTAGACAACATAGTTGGCAATGGAAATCACACCAAGTTCTGGAATGAGGTTTGGAGAGGTGATAAGCCTCTGTCTTCATTGGACAATATAGAGGGTTTCAAGAAATTTTGCATTACAACTATTGGTGAGAAAGTCCACGACTACATTATTTGGAACAGTGGATCGCCTTCTTGGATTAACTTCAAAGATAGGCTTATAGAAAATAGAATGAGGGGTATGAGATGGGGGCCCGAGTGGGATAATAAGATCATAGAGATTCTATTTATCTTGGGCGAGTGCTCTCTAATTAATCAGAACTTTCAAGATGACTTGGTGTGGAGACCCTCTCCTTTAGGTGATTTCTCTGTCAAATCAGCCTATTTTTGCTAGATTCGACCCATCACCACTCTCCTTAGTTTAATTGGATAGAAATTTGGATTTCTAAACTCATTCCCAAAATAAATAGCTTCTGGTGAATAGAAACCCACAATAAAATTCAAGATACATTGGATAAATTGATAAAAAAGGGGTTTCCAATTTGTCAACACGTGCTCCCTATGTTATAATGATAGTGAAATCAATGATCATCTATTATTACACCATCCTTATGCCACCGAGGTATGGTCATAGGTTATGTCCCTTATCTCGATGAATTGGTTTTTCCCTAAGACCCTTCCCCTCTTCATTGAATCATGGTCTCTATGCCCTTTTAAACATTTTATTATTAGAGAGTTATGGAATCAGATTCTCCCAATGATCACTTGGGGTCTTTGGAAGGAACGTAACAATATAATTTTCAAGTAAAATAAAAATATATAGTTGGGAGGTCTTTGTTGGAATTATATTAGAAATGATGTACTGAGAGGGGAGGGGTGAATCAGTACCTCTAAAACTTTTCTTGGTTAGCCCATTAACCCTTAATCATCAGTTTGTAAATTATCTTATCTAACTGTTCATCTTTCTTTATGTATATG
>MU223457.1:2757594-2770693 GCA_018584345.1 Thuja plicata | reverse complement strand
TACTGAGAGGGGAGGGGTGAATCAGTACCTCTAAAACTTTTCTTGGTTAGCCCATTAACCCTTAATCATCAGTTTGTAAATTATCTTATCTAACTGTTCATCTTTCTTTATGTATGTGCAATCATATAAAAAGTTCTTTAATATGTAACCATAAAAGAAACATTCATGAAAATAGATAACACATGACACAAGATATGATATCGTAGAAAACTCATGTTAGGAAGTAAAAACTATGGTGGGCATTGTTACCCACAAGACTTCACTATCTATAGATAAGAAGGGGCCAGTTAAGGCTTACAATTGGTCACTTCTGATGACCTACCCTGTTAAGAGTATTACAGTGGACACTTGTTAAGATCTACTTTGTTTGAAGCTTTAGCAACACTGTTAAGTGTGCACTATGTTAAAATATTTGTAAAGAATGGTTAAGTCCACCTTCTACAAAAGGATTTTAGATGTGATGCACTTGTTAGAATACAACTACATAATTCTTTGATCTGATGATGTATGCAATCTTTAATTACTGATAACAGATCCAATAAAGCTTTCTATGTATAAGTAATCATCCTTCCATGATTGAATAATACCTTTTTTCTGCTCGTCGATAGCCTCTGTTTGTTCTTGACAAGTGATATGATCTATTTCTAAACTTTGCATGAATTCTACCTTCTGCTCCTTAGATGCTCGTCGTGGCTATCAACAATAATGAATCCATAACTCACAATTGATTTGAACATCTATTTATACTAGATTTTGGCTCAATTCTTGATTCACGCTTTGCAAGTTAACTCTAGATCCAAGGTTTACAACTTGACCTTGATCTTTAGTTAGATATGTTTTAGATCCATTAGGATGCTTTAAAACATTTACATAAAGCTTTCTTGACCCTCAAGTTATGATTTAAAACAAATTAAAACTCTATAAATAGAATTACATTTCTTTATCTGACATGTAAAACTTAGATCCACTATTTGTGGGTTCTCTAACTGACTATTAGTTTTCTTTGTCATCGATTTTCCTTTCTTGAACTAGTCGTTGGGTATGCCTTTTTTGTTCCATCAGTTTTGTTCTCAAAACTATGTCATCGATGATGATCTCAATGTTATGTTATTGACCCATCGGTGATGTCCTGTTCACTTCGTCGGTGCAACGCTTGTCAGTGTTTGTCGGTCAATTCCATACTTAGCATTTTTCATGACCTTTGTTTTCTATCGGGTATGCTCATTGTTTGCTGATAATGCTTGTAGTCCGCTGGTAATGCTTGTACCGATGATCTCTGTCAATTTTTTTCACTAAGTGTACTAATGGAAAAATTAATGTCATTAGTCTTTAATATCATCAAACATCATGTTGCTTCCTTTGGGAACTTTAAGGACATGCCTTCTCTTCTAGAAATCAGGTTTAAATAAATATGGGACCTTACTCATAATATGAATAAGATAGATTGGAACAAGAAACCTAAAATGAATACCCTATGGTGCCCCCACCTCAGGATTGGATAAAGTGCAACTTTGACAGGTGCTCAAAAGGCAACCCTGGTCATGTTGGTGCTAGAGTTATCCTCAGAGACAACAAAGGAAAACTTATAGAATGCTCTACAAAGTACTTAGGGATTAGATCAAATAACTATGTTGAAGCTCTAAAATCTTGGAAGGGAATACAACTTGATAAAATATTGGGATTTAAAAAGGTAATTGTTGAAGGAGATTCTAAATTAATAGTCGACATTCTAAGTGAGGGTAGAAATTGCCCTTGGGAGATTAGATCCATTATGAGAGTGCCTTTTCTCTCTCAAGGAATTTGCAAACTTTAAGGTTGAGAATATATACCATAAAGGAAATTAATTGGTGGAATTCATTTCTAATGAGGGCTTAAAGAATCAAACTTGTAGCATGTAGACTCCTTCTACATCGCCTTAAATACCTTTCATGTTTATCTTCGGTCTTTGATCATATGGAGCAGCTCACAAAAATTTGAAAGTCCCTATGTCGGCTGACATGTGTTATCCTGGTGGGGTTTCTAAACACTCCAAAATGAATGCACCTCTCCAAGATTCTACCAGCCCACTAGGAGTCCCTCTGGACACCCTAACTTCAACAGGGCCAGCCGATGCATTTTCATGGAATATTCTTTCCTAAGGGGAACTTCATGACTAACAACATTCTAGATAGTTATTCTATTTTTGACGCTAGGATCAACCCATGAAATCATTGTGTCTTTAACCAAGCCATCATACTTTTTTGGTTGAATCCCAGCTGGAAGGCACACTGCGATTATGTGTGTCTAAATTGTGTACCTATATCTACAACACAAAATTGTTGGCATTTGGTAAAGATGATCTGTGTTTTGATCATATAATTATATTGTGGTGTTTTCATTTTTGGCAACATGATGTATAGGAAGAAAGAGATTAGTTTTACCAATGGTGTTGAAGATCTAATTGAAGAAATGACCAAGTGTGAACTCAATCGAGCAGAAGACAAAATGCAAGGAACAATCAATCAGATTTGGAGTTGGAGATAGATTTAAGGTGTGTGATAATGTAGTTAACATCTAAAGAGATATATCTACCTTCTTGTACGATCATGTCAGTTAGTTTGAAGATATTTGCAAGTTAGTGAAGATTCAAGTGGATTGATAGGATGAACAGGAGATAGAGAAATTTTGGTTAGATCGGTTCCCCAGTCTATTTAATGTTTGTAAATGATTGTTTGCGACCTGATTAATTTAGTGTTGACTCTATTGATTTTTGGCGCAATCAGATTTGATTTTTAGGTCAGTGGTTAAAATATTTTAGGGAAAAGGCTGACTTGTATAACTTGTTATAAAAGAACGACGAATTTATAAATTAGGGTGAGCAGGATCTTTAACAACATCTGAAGTGTAAATCCTCTAACAAGGTGACTCTTGGAAGGATTTTGAAATCTCTTAATAGAGTAGTCTTTAACATGACTTGTATTAGCTTTTAATCGGGCTAAAATAATCTTAACCGGGTATACCCCTGACAGGGTGTTTGTAGTTTCTCCTAACACGGAAAATTTATTTGGTGCACTAGTGAAATATTTGGGTGTCATCTCACATGTGGTTTTCTCCCTCTAATAAGGGTTTCCAAGAGAAAAATATCGTTTGTTGATTCTACATTGTGTGAATGCTTTACTTGTTAAGTTTCTACAGAGTCTTTTCATTTGCATGTTGGGTATTGTGGAATCTATTAAAGAAGAGTTTCAGATTCGTGGTTACACTAATTCAAACCCCCCCTCTTAGTGTCTTTAAAGACTAACAATTGGTATCAGATCCTAGTTCCCTTCAAGAATCCTAATAGCTCAGGTAGGATCCTTAAGGTAAAAATGGAGGGCTTGTTGAAGCAAAGGAGGCAACTCAAAGAAGCTGAAATGGTCATTGAGGAGTTGAAGAATCAAATGAAGCAGCCAAGAGATAAAATACAAGAACTTATTGATCACCTATGTGAGAGGAAAGACTACACTGAGAAATTATCTGAACAAAGTGGTTCTAATGAATCTGAAGAAGCCCTAGAAGCCATGGCTATGGAGATTGAAAAATTGAAAAATGATAAGAAAATATCAAGAGAGAAATGGAAGCCCAATCAATTAGAATGAGTGAATAATTGGAAGCAAGGAGATCTATAGAAGATGCAAGGAAATTTGTAGAGGATTCCCTAAAAGAAAAAGATGAAACCCTAAGGGCTAAATTGGATGATATTTTCAAATTTGAACAAGACGTTAGTACATTGCATGAATATTTTCATGAGAGTAATGAAGAGTATCACGAAGCCCTAAGGATGGATGAAGATATGAGAAATGAGAATGAGAAACTAAAAGGTGGGTTGAAAAGTGCTAATGATCTGCTAATGAGATTCAATGAGAGTACTGCTAAACTAGATGAACAACTAAGGAATCAAAGAAGGAACAAAGAGACCACATGACTTGGATATAATGGTAAGATTTTTTTTGAAGTTGGAGAATCTTCTAGAACAAAGGAGATCAAGAAAGAAGAAAAGTCTCCACCAAAGGTAACACAAATAAATCCTGGTAAGAAAGCCTACAAACTTGTGTGTTTCAATTGTCATAAGGTAGGTCATACGACAAATGTACGTAGGAGACAGTCTATAGACAAAGCAAGTAATTTTGATGTATATTGTTAAAAATACAATAATTATGGACATACTATGTATGATTGTAGATCTAGATCCAGTAGTATATCTATCAGTTTTGATGGTTACTATTACAAATGCAAAAATATGTTCACAAAGCTGATGAGTGCAGATCAAGAGTTATCAATCAAAGGCCACCTGTGAATCAGGAAAGTCCTTGCCAAAGGGAAAGGAAATTTGATGTCACATGATCAATTTGTGGTAACTATGGACATGTTCTTGTGAATTATAGAATGAGGAAGGCAAGAGTTAATGCAATACCATGGAGAACTATTGGTATGACATGCTTTTATTGTCACAAGATTGGACATTTAGCAAGGAACTGTAGGTTAAGGAATCAATCGGTAAACGACTCAAACAATCAAAAAGAAAAGTAGACTGTGAATGTAGAAGAGGTCAGGAAATAGATGAACAAAGCCTGGAAGAAGAAGGAAGAGAGTAAGACATTAAAGGAATCCACATATCCATCTGGTGTGGACAATTCATCATCAAACTAAGCCTTCATGTGGCTTAGGGGGAGCAATGTTGAATCCATTTTCAGACCACTATAGGTATGTGGTAAGAGTTATCAACATATTAAGATGCAATAAGGATGTTTGGAATATACTGTGAATTTTTGATGAATTATATGGTATTTTGATAGTCGGTATTGAATTATAGGTTAATTAGTGATAAAGTAAGTTCTATCGGTAAGTGCATTTAATGTGTGCATGTGAAGGTTGATAAAAAAGTTATTTTTGGATTTCATTCTTACCTTGCGCATTGTGAAAGTTGTCGTGGAGCTAAAGAATCATTGAGTGACCTATTTGTTGTGATCCAAGCAATAAAGAGAGGTTTTTTTTTTTTATCTTGAAGAGAAAATCAATCGGGTGTTGTCATTTTCATCAGGAAGAACCCTAGTTTAGAATAGTTTGAGGTATTTATCTGTTATCTAATTGTGTGGTTGAGAAGTTTAGATGGAAACTCCTAAATTGGTTGATATAACTAAGAGACCACGACTAGAATTCAAAAGAAATCCATTCAAGTATATAGAAAATGATCCAACGGGTGCCCTAACTAGTGTTCCCTATGGTGTTCTACAGGTAGAGAATGTTAGAGCATATATTCATTGTAAATTGGAAGACCTAGGATTAGGGATAATACATGAACAGTATGAAATTTTTTGTGATGATAACATGGTGTTGAAAGATGAGAACACATGTATAGTAGAAAAAGGTTTTCATCATACAAATAGCTATCCTGATGAATTTGAAGATGATTAGGTTAGATTCATCCTAAGTAGAATTCATGACCAATTCCTGTGGTTGGATCGACCACATAAGATTACTAAGGAGGAAATTCATTTTGTAACCAGTGTATGTGCAACCAGAGGTGTACCTATTATTTGAACCATTCTTAAGGAGGAAGTGTTCAGGATAACAAAATCAAAGTGTGATGGTTGTGCCATGACTATGAATGACATTACAAATGAAGAGGTAAAGTATGCTTCTATGGTTTTTGGATATAAAGTATATCATTCTAGAAGAATGAAAAACATACTTGGTGGTTCTATTCATATAACATATGATGATTAAGCAGAATGAAGATTTTGATTTGGAAGAAACTTTGAGAGAACAGTTAATGGTGAATCTGGATATGATTATAAAGGATAAGAGGAAGAAGTTTAAGTATGTACAAATAATCATGTGCCTATTTTTCTACTTTTAAAACATGTTCACTGGTATCGGTAACATGACATGGATAAATGATGCACCAACCTTCATTCAGATTAACAATTATATCATGATATTGGGAAATGATTTTACAAGAAAGGTATGGGGATACCTTAAAGATTTTTGGAAGAGAAAGCATGAGAAGGAAAGAATACCATCTTATATTATGGAAATTACAAAGATACTATATGCTTCATGGTTGACAATGGCACTTGTATGATGGAAGCAATTGAGCCAAGAACCTCATGGGTGATTCCTATGTGTTATGAAGTGGAAGGAGATATTTTGACTATCTATGCAGATAATTTATTAGCTCAACCGATATATCCCAAGACCCCAAGGTTTGGGACTTATGAAGAAAATTCACTTAAAGTACACTGTGAGTTAATGAAACTAGTTATTGAGAGAAGAGTAAGAAAATATGTTGAACAATTAATGACACAAAAAGGTTTCACAAAGGAGCATGTTGAGAAAGAAAGGGTTAAGTATGTTGCAAAGAAAGAAAGTACATATGGTGCAACTAGAGATAAAGATGAAGTTGAATTTGTTGGTATAACTAGTAGTGCCCCAACCGTTCGACAAACTAGAAGTAAAACACAAGTAAAGAAGGAGAAACCTTCTCCTCCTATCATAACAAAGAAGAAACTAGTAGTGAGTGCTAAGGCTAAAGCTACAATAGTTAAGGAGACATAAAGTACAACAAAGATGATAGGAAAGAGGAATAAATAAAAAGCACAAAGACATAAGAAAGTTGATGATGAAGATAATGAGAGCTCAGAATCAAAGAAAGAACAAAAGAATCTAAAAGGAAGAGGTAAGAGATCCAAAGTAATAGGTTATCCCACTACTAAATTTGTTGAAGTTGATTTTGGAATTTTAATCTTTGTTGAAAACATAGTGCTCAGAGTAAAGAAGTATGGTGTATTAGTTGGTGTTAGGAAGTTCTATGATAAGGTCAGTGAACAAGATCAGAAGATGATTGAAGATGTTTTAGTAAATATCATGCATAATTTGAGAAAAAAAAATTATTGAATTGCAAGGTCAAATTTTTACAACATTGTATGATAAAATTGATGCAAGATGGAAACATGCACTTACTAGGGACAGAGAGTTGGTGAAGTATGCATTGGAAATAATTGGCATTATGATTAGTTTTTTCATTGATGTCAAATAGAAAAGAAATTACTACTGGAATTACTATAGGCTAGAGGGAAGAGCTATCAGAATAAGGAGGTCAACTATAGGAAGTCGACCACTATCGGTCGTAAGGAAAATCATCAAGAAGTCGACAAGAGAAAGAATGGGAAAATGGTTTATGGAAAGATCAAGATTAAGTTTTTGATTAAACCTAAGATCAATGGTTAGGAATGAAGGACAAGTGAAGGAGATTTGATAAAAATCTTAAGGAACAGATTATGAAGAAGTAGTTGAGAACAAGCCACGAGGATGAATTGAGCATAGAAGCAAATCAAAAGCAGAGAAGAACATAGAACAAAGATTTAGAGCATAAGGTCCATATGACAAGCTTTGGAAGGAAGCATATATAGGTCAATTACTATCTTGTGAATAATTCAAATAGTTTCTACAAGGTATTGTAAATCCCTTAATCGGGTAGTCTCTAATAGGACTGATAAGTTCATTTTTGTGTGAGGTTTTTGTAAATCCTTTAACAGGGTGAATGTCATGCAGGTGGGATTAAATATCTTAGTAGACTAGTCTTAATAGAACTATAGATACACTTAACAATGTATCAGTCACTCCTAATCAGGTGAGTCACTCAGAAGGTGACATATTGTAATCCCTAATAGGCAAAACTTTTTTTTGCAATGAAGAGTTATGGTTGTCGTCCCCACCATTGTTTTTCCCTTTGACCAAGGGTTTCTGCATGACCAAAAATTTGTGTGTTATAGGTGTGTGACTCTGATTATGTGTTCCTATTATTTACTTTATTTTTCTAAGTTACAAAATATCGGTAATACTATGAACATAATCGATTAAGGTTACTATCGGTTGATGTTTAATGGATTAAAGTTCAATCAAGTGAAAAAAGAGTTATAAGTTTGTTAATACTGATTCACTCCCCTCGCGGTACCTAATCTTTCCAATTAATAATTGGTATCAAAGCTTAGTTCTATAGAGTAAATTTGACAACTTGATAGTACATCTTGGATTATGGAGAGATATAAGAGAGAGAAGAAAATGGAAGAAGATTTAGATGAAGCCTTGGCAAAAGTTGAAGATCTAAAGAAGAAGTTGAAACACTCAATCACAAAAAAGAAGGAATTCCCATCAAAATTGTAGATAACAATGGATAATATTGAAGATATATCAAAAAATAGTACAAATATGGAAGAAGTTGATGCAAAAGTTTAGGAATTATTGGAAAGGAACAATGACCTGGAGGAAGATCTAACTGAATCCCAAAAGGAACTTGAAAGTCAAGCCCTAAGGATGACTAAAGTATTATAAAAGATGAGAACAATAGAAGATTCCCAAAAAGACCTTGAAACTGGAAAAGCAATTCTTGAGAAAACTATCAAAGACAAATATGTTATTATTCTAAGGTTACAATAGGAGAACAACACATTGAATGAATTTCTAAATGGTACAAATGATGAAAATAGGCGGATACTTACCGAGAATGAAAATATGAGAAAGGAAGTTGAAACATTGAAAAAAAATCTGAAAGTTGAGCAAGAGGTTAATGAAAGACTCACTAAGTTTGAGTTAAGAATGCAGAAGGTGGATGAACAATTGGAAAATGTGAGAAGAATGAGAGACAAAATTGGACTAGGATATATCGGTGACAAAAAATTTGAAATTTTTAAATCATCAAAATTGGTAACAGAGAATCAATCACAAGAATTAAAGAAGCTTATTGGTATACATGGTAAGAAACCTACTAAGGTTACATGTTACAACTGTGGAAATATTGGTCATACATCAAATGTTTGTAGAAGAAGATCAGTCAAAATTCCAAGAGGTACACACTTTCATGGACATTTCTACAATTGTAATAATTTTGGACATTAGGAAAATGAATGCAGATCAAGAGCTAATAGCACATCATTAGAAGGAATATTTGTAGGCTAATTTTACACATGCAGTCAATATGGACATAAAGTTGAACATTGTAAAATGAGAAATCCAAGAATAAATTCAAAACCATGGAGATCAACAAGAATAGTATGTTTCATTTGTCATAAGTACAAGCATATAGCACAAAATTGTTGGTGACGATAAGCCAGAAATGAAAACAACAAAGGAAAAATAACAGTAAATCAAGAACAGGTGAAGAATGACATGAAAAATATTTGGGTCAAGAAGGAAGAAATAAATGAGAAAAAAGGTAACTCTCCACCCTCAAGTCTTGAGGATTCATCATCAAACTCAGCAAGTAGTTTTTTCTTAGGGACCTTAAAGAAATTGTTAAATCTATTTGTCCCTTACAAAAAGGTTATTATTGAATTTTATATCAGCATGTAAAGATGCAGTAGAATTCATATTGAAATCAATTAGTAGTATACATTATTGCTCTATCATTTTAAAGATATACATCTATTCGTGAAAAGTCTAGTTATCGAATAAAAGGAATGATTATCAGTAGAAAAGTTACTTTTGAGAGCATTTATTGTCATAATAGCTATTTGTCCACTTTTTGGTTAATAAAGACGTGTTGATGCTATTCATGTTCTACCCTACTTTTCTGAAGCAATCATTCAAGAAGAATCTAAGAACCTAGAGGAATCTATTGTGAATTATTATCAGTAAGAAATTATTGCAGAAGTCATCAAGAGTACTTTCGTGCCCTAATTAGCAGAGTTGCAAAAAAGCCCTAGCGAAAGTCTTAGCAAATGTTTGAATTTTTCGAACACAATTTGCAGAACAAGATGACAACAAGAATTGAAAATCTATTATTCGTTACTATCAATGATGACACAATACCTGAGTTTAAGTTGTGCCACTGAAGGTAGCAAAAAAGGACAACACTGGAGCCCTATCATCATTACCACAGAGTGTAATGTTGATTGAAGACATCAAGACATTTATTCATAGAAAAATTATTGAATTGGGTGATATAGAGATTAAGAAGATATACTATGATGAGTTATGTGAAAACAAAGTGTTGAAGGATGAGCATAAGCATTTGGAATTAAAAGGTTTAACACATATGGTATTCATGCCCAAATTTTTAATGAAGATTGGATCAGATATGTTTTGAGCCGCGTACATGATGAAGATTTATGTTTAGATGGGGACAAGCGAGTCACAATAACAAAATACCTAATTCATATGGTTACTAGCTTACTACATGAAGGGAAAGAATGTACCCTATGAGTAAGTAACATGGACTAGCTAAGGAAAATAACAAAAACATCTAAGGATGGAAGAGTTATGAGAGTAGACAAGGTCAAGGACTTAGAAACGCGCTTTGCAACAATGATTATTGGATATAAAGTTTACTAGTCTAGTTGACCAAACAATGTACCAGGTACTGATGTGTATGCAGTCTACAGTATAGCCAAATTAGGAAAGAATTTTGATTTGTCAAATATGGTGTGAAACCAGCTATTTTCCAACATGAAACAATTGAAGAAGGATAAAAAACAAGAGGTTAAGTTTAGATTAGTACTTGTTTGTTTATATTTTTATGTTAAGAATTTCTTTCCTGGAATAGGTGAAGTGAATTGGAGCATAGATAGACTAGTAATTTATCAAATCAACGATTATATTGAGCAATTAGGAATTGAGTTTAATAAGATTATATGGGGATATTTCAAATAATTTCAAATCAAAATGCAAGAAATCTATCAAATACCCCCATTAGTAGTAGAGAAGTATAGAGATTCTATTTTTTTTTATTGTAGACACTAACACATGCAGAATCAAACTTGTAGAACCAAGGACATCTTGGGTAAAACATTCATTTATGAAGCTACAAAAAAAGATATAATTGGATGTGCTGAATACATTTTAAAGCAACCAAAGGATACAATTGTCACAAGATCTGGTAGATATGAGGAATTTTATAAAATTATTAGATTAGATATTAAGAAGCTTAAGATTCTGAAGAAGAAAGAACAAATGTTAAAGAACTTGATAGCTGAGTATGGAAGTGGTGAAGGTGAAAGTAGTTCACAACTAGAGGAGATAGAAGAGAAACCACAAGTGAATCCCCTACTATCTATTCAAGAGATTTAGGACAGTGAAGTTCAGGAAGTGGAATCAGAAATGACTACACCTACAACTATGGGTAAAGGAGAAAAAGAGATTGAGGAGACACTGAAAAGGAAAGCACCTAAAAAGAAGAAATCACAACCTCAAGTATCTGAGAGAAGAACCACCAGAATTAAGAATAAGACTCCCCCTACTACATTGAAGAAAAGTGATACGAATGAAGAGGATACTGAATCAAAGAAAGAAATCATGAAATGGGGAAAGCGATTAGGCATAAAATAGTTCAAGATTCCCACGAACCCTATTGAAATGGCATAGTACATAACCAAGATAGGATTAGTTGGGATAATCAATCCCACTACCTTTGCAAAATTGTTAGAGGAATATAAGAAATTGATAGAAGACACTAGTATTCAACATTTTCTTAAGTACAATAAATTTCTTGAAGATGTGAAGGATAATGTTCCAAGAGAATTGTATGAGAACTTATTGATAAGATGAGATTCAGCCTATCACAAAGTTGAGGAACTGGGAACAAAAATATTGCAAAATCTATTACCAAAGTTATCAGAGAATGATGTAGAAGTATACATTGACAAGTACAAGACATATTTTAGAGTGAAGACATTAACAACTATAGTTCTAGAAAATGATGAATCTATATTAGAACAAGATATAAATGAATTATGGAAGAAAGTATTGAATGAAGAGAATGCAGATGATGACAAACCTGAGTTTGAGATACTAAAATTGTTAGAAATATATTACAGGCTAGGTGAGTGTGACTAAGAGGGGGGGGGGTGGTGAATCAGGAACCAATCAAAATTATTCACTTTTATCCTTTATTAGATTGACTAATCTAATTGCATGCATGGAATAGAAAATCAATAAACATTCATAACACTTGACACAATATATGGTGACCGAGAAACCCTCCAAACAGAAAGTAAAACTGGGGTGGGGATGATACCCACAAGCTTTAGAACTACAGTAATAAAGTTAGCTGGTTAAGGCTTACAATTGACCAATTCTGATGGTCTTCCCTATTAGGAGAAGTAAGGACTATTAGGTCCACCTTCTGAAAGGATATATACAATACAATGAAGTATGCACTCTGCTAGGAGGTTTGTGAAGGACTGTTAAGTCAACCCTGTTAAAGGATTTGACTGATACACCTATTAGGATGAATTAGTGAATGATATGCTATGCAACTCTGATTTACTGAATAAGATCCTTGATGTAATACTAATCACCTGAATGTGATATATGAGTCTTTTTTGTTCCTTTATAATGTTGTAGCCTTCTAATCAATCTGCCTCTTCATATTCGCATCCATACATGTATACAATGTTATTCTGATTATTGATATCTTTCTTACTATATCTTATTATTTTTGGATAAACAAAGTATCTTACATATATCTATCCAAATCAATTACCTCCATAAGTTGGCTACTATCATATTAAATAGTATCAAACAATATGTACTAAGTCATCCCAATGTTGATACTCGGGTCCAGTAATCCACTCAGGTGATATACTAACACTTGGACGATATAGTGAACTTGTCAATTATGGCACTCGGTTGACACTGGATGCTCGGTCCACATTGATCACTTGGAGATGGTATGCAAATTGGGTAACACTGGTGATTCAGTAGACACTGTTTGGAACTAACCACTCAATCAACACTGCAACTGCTTTAGCTTAGTCAACACTGCAAGCTGCTGGCTCAGTTAGCACTGTAATCGCAAGATTGACTAAGTGTTTTGGCACTAATTGACAATATGTCTTTCCATAAGGTCTACCATCTCCCCCTTTGGCATTAGTGACAAAAACACTTATCATACCAAAAATTTTGATTAAACAAACTGATAAGTCAAAACTCCCCCTTACCATGTGCTTGGGTTCTAGCTCGGTTTTGACTACTGCTCTACAACTCAATTGCTATTGACTCTGTTTTTTATTTTTCAAAACTATTTTTGTAACTCTGCTCTATATATCTTCCTCTTCTCTGTACATGTGTGTGTGTGTATATA
>MU223457.1:2721098-2752537 GCA_018584345.1 Thuja plicata | reverse complement strand
TCTCAACCCTTGTAGGTTGGTGGGGTGAAGTGTTAAAAGTTAAGTGTTGAAGTTTGAGATTTACTTTGCACCTTGGTGGCAGTTACAAGTCAAGCAATAGATGACCCACAGAACAACGGGATGAAGACAATTTGACATTGAGGTTAGTGAAGATTCTAACCTTGCAACCTTCCAGATAGTAGTGGATAGTTTGTGAAGCCTCACTAATCAAGGAGGTAAATTTTTTACCTTTAATTAAAATCCTAATAAGTAAAGTTCAAACTTTACCAAAAACAATTAAAAAGACCTCATTTTCTTATTGTATGAGAAAACCTTTTCTTGTGTACTTTATGGAAATGCATTTCTAATTGAAAGAGAGATATTTTTATCAACCAGTCCTAATTGCAAGTTTTTGTAATTCATATGCTAAAAAGTACATAGCATTATCATTTGTCTCAGCTTATGAACTCTAGGATATTGTTCCACAAAGCATTTTCCAATGGCTTAACTAATGGATATTTTTCCCATCATAATTGCAAAGTTTTGGCCTCAATGAGAACACTCATGAGTTAACATAAAAAAATATTTGAGCATTTTAGGAGAACAACAAAAAAATCTGTGTTTGCTAATTTTACACGAGCAATTCTATTCATGCCCACTTGACTGGAGTGCATTATTATTCAAACAATGTTATTTCTAACTTTGGTATGTTTAATTTTACTTTCAAATGTCAGGTATCCACCTTTTCACGTAACGTCAAGTAGAGAAAAGCAAGCCTTGATTGTTGCAGTAAGTTGTAATGGAAATTTTGATTCTGTACATCTTGTTATTCAAATAGATATTAGTAATCTTATTGAAATATTGACATGTGTAAGAATAAATTTTATTTAAAAAGAATTCTTGCATAGATGAATTAGTATGCACAATGCTTGACAATGATTTTTCTGGTCAATCAACTACAATATTTTTGAATGATATCTTACATTGAATATTCAGGGCATGCTTGTTGTAAAGAACAAATAGCGTTAGCCAGCCATAATTATCTATCTTCCAATTCCTCTCACCCACTTTTTAAATGGATAAAAAATAATGGATTATGAATCTTACTGGTAATAGGAAAGATCTAGAAGAGGGTAATATTTTATTTACTAATACCAATTAGAATCTTGATTGTTTGTTACATAATTATCAACTATAAATGTAGTTCTGGCAACTATTGTTTAGCAAATAAAGTAGAAGACAAGCCAAGAATATATTTTCCCACGATTGAAAGGTGCACAACATTTCTCCTCCATTTTTTTATTTTCCAGTAGACCAACCTCTGGATTATTCAGCACTTAGATTACATTGACATTTACTTGGTTCAGATTAATGAATCCCCTTTGAACGATGAAACCTTTGTTAGCATGAATATTGACTCATCTAAACTAATGTCAAATCACAGGGACAATATTAAAGATGCACTGGGAAAACTTCAGGTACTATTATTGTGTTACTTGAATGATTCAAACTGGAATATTCATTTTTTATAATTACATAGATTTAAATAATGTTATTTCCAATATAAATTGAATTTATTTTTTGAGCGAAACATAAGGCTGCTCTTGTTGCCATTTATTGTTGCTAGTTAGCATTATCAACGTACTCGAAGATTGACATTCAAATGACTTAGCACCGGTTTTCTTATAAAGCAAGTATTTGTAATGATAGACAATAATTGATGTTGTTGCTTATGTTCCACCAGCTCCAACAAAAGAGAAGATAAAGAAGATCACAAAATTGTAAGAGGCTTTTATCATAATCAATTTGTATTTTGTTGGTTCCATGCATGACATTGTTTTAAATGCACTTTACTTTAAAAAACTAATGATTTGTTTTAAAACCATTGAGTGGTTCATATAAGACTTTGGTATTCTTCCACATAGAGTTCAACTGTGTAACATCATTCTATTTAATTGTGGGAGCTTCCTCTATTCTTTTAATCTTCCTATATCACAACTCTATTTTCTTGACTTAAAACTTATTGTGTTTGGATCTTCTCTTCATTGCTACTCTCCTTGAACATATAACTTGAATACAAATGGTGCCTTAGAGACCACATATTCTATTCTACTACACTTAGGACATCTATTTTTTTATTGATTATAAAAGTTGTTCTCTTAGAAGCTTCCTCTTCTATGTTGTAACAAAATTTGTTTACGACCTCCTCATGTAAGCTACTATCCGTTGGACATCTTTCTTGATTACGAATTTACCTTGATCACCTTCTGTTCTATACTAGGAAACTTTAAAGTTCTATTGTTTTATTGATTGTAAGAGTTGTCCTCTTAAAAATTTCTCTTCGATGCTGCTATAGAGGTTGTTTAGGACCTTCTATTGTATGTTACTATCCTTTTGGCATCTTTGTTGATTACAAATTTTACCTCCATCCCTTTTATTCTGTACAATTACACTTTCAATATTTATTGTTTTATTGATTGCAAAAGTGGTCCTCTTAGCAACCTCCTCCTCTATGCTATGAAAAAAGTTGTTTAGGACCTCATCTTCTTATCCTTTGGAAATTTATTAGAATTTAATACTCTTTGCTACATCTTCCAAATTTATTTTTTATTAATTACATAAGTTATGTTCACAAAATCCTCTTTTATGCTATTGTGGAGTCGGTTCTAAGCACAAACCTTGTATTTCGTTCTATCAAGATTGTGATGTTTGATGTTGTATTATGGATTATTATAAAGTTATAAACAATGATTGTTGTGTTAGAAACCTCCTCTTCTATGCTACTATACTCATTGATAGAGAGAAAATTTTTCTTTTGATAACATGTGGCATGGTGGCTCTATGTATTTATGCCTTCTGTATGTGAAAATCAAATCAAATCCATGTTATTTTTTATCTCAGGCCATGGGGAGATAGAATATGTAGTGAAGGAGGATGGGAATTATTATTATGTTGTGGGAAACTTCAATCAACATAGTGCAGAGGTATTGTGAGCCTTTATACATGGGAAAAAAAAATTTGTCAAATGATTTTTACTTATTATGTTTTTCCAGTGCAACATTACATAGTATCATAGTTTGGGAATTAGTCGTCTATAAATATCAATTAAATCTTCATGACTCATCTTTCAGCAGTAGTGACTCACAAGAACTTAGGAAGAAAGATGGGTTCGTGCAAGCACGTACTCATGAAAGATTGTTCGTAAAGATTGACTCATATTAACATGGATTCCCATAATAGATATTGAACATTTTTTTAGACTTGAAATAGTGAGGAATTGGATCTTCTTTTGCAGGTTGTGATGAGGTTAAATTTTACTTCCAAAATGTACAACACCCGAACTGCCAATTACAAGTGTTCAATGGGAAAGGGCTTATGTGTCGTAAAGCTTTCAATCCTTCAAAATAGTTATGCACATCTAAAAACTCCATCTCGAATAAATATAATGGTATGACACTTCTAATCATTTTTCACCTACATTTTTAGGCATTTGGAAGAAATTTATGTTAAAGAGGGATAATTATTAAGAAGCATTCCAAGTAGACAACCTGTGAAGAGGATAATTTTATGGATCAATAAGATATGTCATATATATTGACTGTCATAATTGTCTTTTGTTTTTTTAGATGATATATAGAAAAAGAGTCCATTAAACATATTGAAGGTGATTGGTAGTGATTCTGGAATCCAAATAGAGATATAATATAAATTGTAATGTATTTAAATAACTGAATAAGTTTTCATGTCTCCATTTCATTTATTTTGGAATGAATCTATCAGGACTTAGTTCCATCCTGCCCTTTTTCTTTGGGTGGGTATGAGTGACCAACCTCTTTTTCTTCTTGTTTTCATTGTTTGAAAAGGATGCGAGTGTTTATAGATATTTATTTATGCTGTATTCTTGGACATCATTAGAGAAACACTTTTAAACTTTTTGCCATGGTTTTACACCTTTTTTAAGGTGTGTGTTTGTGTACAATCAAGTTTGTTTGGGGCATTTGTCTTGTCTATATTAGTTTCTATGCACTTTGTTAGGATGGTGTTTATCAATAGAGTCTTTTACTTCATATATGTTTCATATGTTTTGTATGTCTTGTTTTGTTTTGCCTTTTGGACAACTAGTTTAAAGTTACAATGGAAAGCTATTTTTTTCCTTGAATTTCAAACCAAAATTAAATGTAGGAGTTATGTGTTTGATTCTTATATTGACATTTTCTTAAGTTGTGTGTTTGACATAGCTTGGAAGTAAGTAGATAATTATACATTGTGAAGAGTTCACAATACTTGGATATAATTGAGCTAGGGAAACAAGCATGTATGGAATCTCTCTAGTTTATTACCCTTGATAGACATGCCATCTTTGAAGTCTTATCCAATGTATTTTAAAAGATATGCATGTATTTATAGATGATTATGTCTGATTGACACATTAATATAAATGAGAACAGGACTATAAAGTAATGGAAAATGTGTAACTTTCCATTTACAGAGATTTATATTTTACCATGAATGATTGCTTGATTGTTAATTTTCCAGTTGTGTGATCATATTATGTACCATTATGCAAAATATTTTGCTAGCAATAGTCACATGTTGATAAATATAAGTTGTGAAATCTTCCTTTATGTTTGTTTTTCACATTCGGACCACTGTGTTTCTGACATGCACAAGGAGTGTTGTATGGAGGTATATTAGCCTTAGTTGATGAGCGTCTTGGAAGTCTTGGTGTACTTTTGGCCTCTGGATTCCAGCCACTTGCAGGAGTGGATCTTAGTACCAGTCATCTTCACCCTACTCCTATTGGTTTGGAGATTGAGGCAAAAGCAACTCCAATTCATATTGGGCGTAGGTTACATATATGTTGAATTTTGTTTTTTTCTCCTCGACTGTTTCTCACTTATCATATTCATGTCTTTTTGAGACTACAATTCAAAACCTATATATTATGCATACCATGGAAGGCATACATAATTCCATTTCATGTGTGAGTTTGTCCACCTAGGTTCTCTGTTTTGTTAAGCTCTCTTTTTTCATGTGTCTAAGATCTGAATAAGTTTCTCATGGACTCTTCTCTTCTTTGCCCATTATCACTTGGCCCTTTTTACATATTCCTTTTGGATCTTTAAATCAAATCTTTACATATCTCCCTTTCTGACTTCACATTTGATTAGTGGAGGTTCTCCTCATGCTGTAAAAAGGACAACAATTTGTCAGTTTCTACCAAGATCAACAATGCTTTGAAACCTTTGCAGTCAGCCCTATTTAATTTTAGAGATGGTATTAAGGTGAGTTCCTTTAGTTTTCCAAGAAATCTAATAGAACAGTAAAAGTCGCTATTTACAATATAGAAGCTCAAACTTTAATAAATAAAAGAAAGTATGCAAAGTAACACAAATACCTGAAGATAAATATCTAGACTAATCACCAACCAAGATGTCATTGGCAATTACTCTAGATATTTATCTTCAGGTAATTTTTTTTAACATCCCATATTGGTAAATCTTTCAACTAACTTTGGGCGAAACCCTCACCAACAATGGTCTATATATCGACCATTCTGTGTCAAAATTCAGTGTCGTGGGTTTGGCATCCTAGTCAGATGGCCCAAACATTTTGACAGACATTCATCAAAATTTCATTGAATAAACTTGTCAAATGTAGATATCAATTTTGACCAAGACTGGCATAGATCATTCAACATGAACAACAATGTGTCATAATTTTGACTAGTAAAATAACGAAAAAACCATTGGTGGATTATTCGATGAATCTGGGTCAAAATTTTGACTAATTAAAGGTCAAAAATTGACACAAAATGTATTAGTGCTAGAACCTTGTTCTCAAATTTTCTCTCTACCTTCTGTAGTAATTTCTCCTGTCCATTTAGATCTTCGTTAAACTTGTGAACTATGTCAACAAGTTGGCCTATTATAGAGTCTTTCTCATTGACTTCAATCTCTAATGAATCAAGGAATATACCTTTGATGTCCTCTAGTACTATGTTCCTTTTCTTCTCAGCTCAAAGCTTCTATTTTTTTCTCTTTTCTTCCATAGCTCCCCAAGGATATCCATTTGCTCAGCTGTCAGGCTAGAAAGATCCCAATTAGGAATCACAATGTCTTCCTCAAGGTCAACTTCATTAGTAATTTTTTCCTTTTATTTACCCTTGACCTTGTGATTAGGTGAAGGAATGATTTCCTTACCTTTTCCATCATCATCCTTATCTTTTCCATCCTCATCCTTATCCTCAGTGTTCAGTTAAAGTAGGTCATTAAATATCTTTGCACCAATTGCAGAACTAGTATCAACTATAGAAACATTCATAGTATCCTCTTGTGACTCAGTCTGGCTTGGCCTAGTAGTAGGTAGAGCCTGATGCTTGGTTCCTACTAAACTTGATGTAGACTCTGTGGTCTTTTCCTTGCTCAAAGATAAGACAAACAGACTAGGTGATTGGGGCAGGGATGCCATCACTACCACTACTATCTACTCTGCATTAGATTCCTCAATGATTTGTACCTCAGGTAGTTCTTCATCTTTAACCTTTACATAAGGATCTATACTTGGTTCCTCTATCTTATCTTCTTCCTTGTCTACCTTGTCTTCAAAAATGGACTTCCACAACTTAGTTGCGGTCTACACAACATCCTCTATTTTCTTGCTCAAGACTTGAAAGTTCCTAAACCTTGGAGTATGTCTACTCTCATATTTAGACATAAGATATTTTACCTCCTTTTCAGTCAATGTAGGCATGACTGTCTTCAAGGTTTGTTTTATGATGTCCCTTTCTGTTTGGACTTCATTGTTCCAGTGAATGGTGATTTCCTTAAGAAGGTTTTCATTCATTTGGCTTTTCAATCTAGATGGATCATACTTCCAATTTTCCATCTTTTGAACTAATGCATCCTCAACCAACTTCTACTCATCTTTGGTTCTAGAAGCATACTTTAGTAATATGAGACTCGACATACCACTACCTTCCTTAAATTATTTAACCTTCTTCTCAAAGGTAAGTGGTGGCTTCTTGAATGTAACTATATCTTCTTCTTCATCGTCTTCTTTTGAAAATATTAGTTTTCTTCTAGATCTCCTGGGTTTGTTTGCAGTGGAGGCATGGGTAGAGGCCTTTGGAGTTTTCTTGGTGGCTAGAATCTTCTTCTTAGGAGGCTCTTCTTCTACCTATTCCTCTCCTTTCCTTTGTTCTACTTCTTCCTTTATGTCATCATCTTTGCCTTCACTAATTGAAAGATGAGAGTCACATGAATCTCCATATTTCTTTCCAACCTTCTCAATTATTTTCCTTCCTCTCTTCAAGATTTTGGGAATCTCTATTTTCAATGTTATCCTACCTTTAGCTTCTTCATAAGTACCAAAATATGATTCTTTAGGATCAACAGGCTCATTAATAAGAGCCTCAATAATATCTCTGGTCTCATCTATGTTAACCTCATATTTAAGAGGTTTCACCCATGCAACCCTAGGTTTGACTTCTTGGATGTACACTCTATCACAGTCAACTAGGAAACATATATCATCCTTATAGTCTTCTACCAATTGTTTGGGAATTCTAAATCTTTTCTTCATTTTCTCTCTGAAACTCTCAAAGTAAGCATACATGATGGTTTCAAAATTATCTCCCAATTCTGCTATAAAGTCATTGATCTAATAAACTATAGGCCATCCTTCTTCCATACAATTGTCCCTTTTGAAGGGAAAAAATTTTGAACATAAAAGAATAAGCAGACCAAGAGTGAACTGAACTTACATGATTTGGTCTTAGATGCCCAGATGCTCTTCATTTTTTTGCTTAGTTGGATGAGCTACAACTCAGCAAGGTCAAATGATAGATTGTTTTTCATTAAATGCTCTGTACATAGTAGTCATCGTAGCTTTTTTAGTTCTCCTAGGCTTACTCAGAAGCTCGGTGAAAACTAACTTTGCATCATTGAAACCATACAACCTGACTTACCTTAGTTAAGCTTGAGTATCTCGGTTTGAACTGAGATCCTAAATTGGTTAGAACCATAATGTGTCCTAGTGCATCAATATGTAGATTTGGAATTTCTAGCATATATGGAACTGATGTATGATGGCTTGATTTCATAGTTCTAGTTATCTCCTTACATCTTTATTTAGAGATGGTGAATCCACCCAGCTCACTATTTTGGGTGCTATTTGTTCCTTCATTCTTTTTGTCTAAATTATCAGTAGGCTTCCATACCCATTGCTGACTCGTCTGAGTTTTGATTTTAGAAACTTTTAATTTTCTTTTCTCAAAACTAGTATCCAATTTTTCTCTATTCATACAGTTCTTGCTTAGATGACCAAGTTGTTTACACACATAACATCTCTTAGTCAGATTCCTTTTTCTTAGGTGAGTCTTTGCACAATTTGCACCAATGTGCCCATACTCGCCACAATGACAATATCTATTCCATGTGTTGTAATACCAACCAAAAATTGCCTTAGCTAATTGTTTAGCAGGGTTCCACTTCTTAGTTCTGCACTCTGAAGACATGATCTTGTTTGTTGTAATTAAAACATTTTCCTTCAAACTTAGGTTTCTCAGTGCATTCACTTTCCCTATGTCCATGTTTGTTGCACCTGTAACACTTACCATTAAACTTTGATTTCCCATTGCTCCAACACTTATTTGATGTATGCCCTAACTTTCGAGAATGATTACGTGTAGGTTTCTTGTTCTTTTGAGTTCCTTGTTTTGAGGATTCACCTTGTTCAGTATAACCTAATCTAGTTTGTCCATGATGTCTAAATTGAGTTTTCTCTATTAACTAATTCAAGCTTTCTTGTCAATTCATCATCCTCTCATTAGTTTTTTTTTCAGTATTGAGATTACTTTGTAGTCTTTCATTTTTAGTCCTCAGATTGATAACTTCTTGGTTTGTACTATTGAGTTGATTTATCATATCTTCTTGTTGAAGTGAAAAATAAAGGATTTCATTTTATTTTTCCTCTAATCTTGTACTTAGCAATATCTTATCTTCGTGTTTCATTTCTTTGTCATTTTCTGCTTGGTTCTTTTTTTCCATGACTTCACATATTCTGACTAAATGAATTTCTTGTTCTCTTTTCAACTTTTTGACTTCTTCATGTAAAGTGAGATTCTTTTCCAGTAGTTCTTCAATGGCTTCATCATCTTCTTCATAACTTATTTCTTTGCACAAATCTTCAATTCTTTCTTCTAAGTAACCTTTTTCATTCATTTGCATTGCTAAATGTTTTCTTCTTTTTAGGGAATTAGAGAGCCGCTCCTTGAGTTTTCTTATTTGATCCATGGTGACCTGTAGATCTATCTTTTCATTTTCAATGGCTTTCTCCAATCTGTATATCTCCATTGCCTCTGTTATTTTCTCAAGTTGTTAAACTTCTGATAAGAGAACCTCTGCTCTGATACCAATTGTTGGAAATATATTATAGGCTAGGTGACTGAGAGGGGGGGGTGAATCAGGAACAAATAAAACTTCTTCACTTTTATCCTTTATTAGAATGAATAATCTAATTGTATGCATGGAAAAAAAAAAAAAAAACATTCATAACACTTGACACAAGATATGGTGACCCAAAAACCTTCCAAATAGAAATTAAAACTGGGGTAGGGATGATACCCACAAGCTTTAGAACTGTAGTAATAAAGTTGCCCGTTAAGGCTTACAATTGACCACTTCTAATGGTCTACCCTATTAGGAGCAATAAGGACTATTAGGTGCACCTTGTAAAAGGATTTATACAATACAATGAGGTATGCACTCTGCTAGGAGATTTGTGAAGTACTTTTAAGTCCACCTTGTTAAAGGATTTGACTGATACACCTATTAGGATGAATTAGTGAATGATCTGCTATGCAACTTTGATTTGCTGAATAAGATCCTTTGATGTAATACTGATCACCTAAATGTGATAGATTAGTCTTTGTTGTTCCTTTATACTATTGTAGCCTTCTAATCAATCTGCCTCTTCATATTCACATCCATACACGGATACAATGTTGTTCTGATGATTGATATCTTTCTTGCTATATCTTATTATTTTTAGATAAACAAACTATCTTACATATATATCTATCCAAATCAATTACCTCCATAAGTCGGCTACTATCATATTAAATAGTATCAAACAATATGAACTAAGTCGGCCCAATACTCATACTCGGGTCCAGTAATCCACTCATGTGATATACTGACACTCGGGTGATACAGTGAACTTGGCAATTCTGGCACTCAGTTGACACTGGGTTCTCGGTCCACATTGATCACTTAGAGAGGGTATGAAACTTGGGTAACACTGGTGACTCGGTAGATACTGCTTGGAACTAATTGCTTGACCAACACTACAACTTCTTTAGCTTGGTCAACACTGCAAGCTGCTAGTTCGGTTAACATTGTAATCACAAGAATGACTAAGTGTTTTGGCACTAATTGACAATGTGTCTTACCATAAGGTCTACAAAAATAGGATTTGATAAAATTAAATAAGAATAAGGATAAATAAGAATATGCAAGAGTTCTGGACAAGAGGGTAAATTGGATAAGGAAAAAGAAAAGAAATAAAAGAATAGAATATTGATTAGAACACTAGATCTATTTGAAGATCTTATTCTAGACATTATTGTGGATGAAGAAGAATCATTAGTTCACTAGTTGAAAGTTTATATTGATGAGATAAGTGAATTAGGACAAGATCTGGAGGAAAGACTAACCAGTAATGCAACAAAGAAACTGGAAGATAACATTGTACAACAATTGCTAACCAAGATTGCAATTTTAAAAGTATAATTATCAAAGGTTATTGATAATTTGAATGAAATTTTGAAGAGAGCTAAAACAATGTACACTAGATTGCGTAATTTTGTAGAATTTACAGAAGATATTGATAATAAGATTAATGGAAATCATACTAAGCTAGTGCAACATATCACCAACCTCCAGCCTACAAAATAATTTATGGACCATTCAACTAAGATGAGAGTGATTATTTCAAAAGAACAAGAGCTAACAACAGAGAAGAAAACCAACATATGAAGATACTGTAATTAGAAGGTATTATAATGCCACATATAGATAGCATAAAAGCTAATGTTACAACAACACAAAAAATTGTGCAAACACTAGAGTTAAGTGTCATGGACAGTCGTGAAGCACTCACTTAAGATTTAAATGGATAGAAGATCAAATTGAAATCACTATAGGAAGCATGGGAAATTTTTTTGAAGAACATAGGAGACAGGTATAGGTTCATCATAGATAAACTATAAGGATATTCCACTTGAAAATATCATTTGGCATTGAGTGCCAAAAAAGGGAAAGTATAATAATGAACACAGGGGAAGTATATCGACATATAAAGAGTTATCGACATATATATGAAAAATATGAAAAAAAAAATTGCCATCAATGCCAAAGGGGAAGATTGTTGAAAATCATTGACATTATGATAATTTTTTTCATTGATGTCAAATAGAAAATTAATTACTATCAGAATTACTATAGGTGAGAAGGAAGATTTAACAGACTATGGAGGTCAACTATCAGAATTTGACCACTATTGATCGTAAGGAAAATCATGAAGCAAATGACAAGAGGAAGAACAAGAAATTTTTATAGGGAAAAATTGAGATTAAGCTTTTGATTAACCCTAAGATCAAAGGTCAAGAATGAGGGAAAGGTGAAGGAGATTCAAGGATAAAAAGATTAAAGAATAGATTATGAAGAATTAGTTGAGAAGAAGTTACAAGGATGAATTTAGTTGAGAAGTGAATCGAAAGAAGAGAAGAATAGAGAACATAGGTTTAGGGCCCATTTGGGTACTGGAATACCATATCCTAGATATGGTCAATTCTGGAAGATGTTGCAATTCAAGAAGATGCTTATCCTCAAAATGAAATTCAAAATATGGGCTGACCCTTTTGGTTCACACGGAAGATGAATGAGAAGATGCATAAGGAATTTTAATTCTTTATTTTTTAATTTCTTTGAATATGGTGTGTATATGTGTGTGTATATATACACATATGCACACATGTGTTTATATACATACATACATGTGTGTATATATGCACATGTATATAAAAATGTGTTGGAAATGAGATAAGTAACTGAGAGGGGAGGGGTGAATCAGTTGCTCCAAAACAAATCCCTTGTCCCTTAGATGTTTTAAACAATATAACACTGTTACTCGGTCAATTAAGATATTCTTCTGTAACTTGGGTGTCAAAGAATCTTTATGATAATGCGATTATACTTTAGTGATTAAGTGCAGAAACATAAATCATGAAACAAATAATATATACACACATGACACCAAGATTTAACGTGGAAACCCATATGGGGAAAACCACCAATGTATCTATTTACTATTTTTCAATCTTCTGAAGTGAGCCCTATTAAGAGCCAACCCTATTAAAGGTTACAAAACACACTGTTAGAGGTGACCCTGTTAGAATTTTTAAATCACCCTCTAAGGAGTGGCCTTGTTATAGGTCTTCAACACTTCAACATAGAAATGCTACCTTGTGAGAGGATTTACAAAAAGACTGTTAAGTCTACTCTATTAAGAGATTTGAGATCACTACTACAATCATTAGAAAGAAATAGTAAATTGACTTGTATGTGTAAGCAAGTGTCCTTACTGATTCAGATCAGTGTTCTGATTATAACTAGATCCTTTCTTGATCAAATATTCTATTGCAGCTCCGAGTGTTCTGTACTCAATCAGAATCTCATCTAATTTTTCCTTCACTCTTCATATCACAAAATTCCGCACTTTTGTTTTTCTTCAACTTTTCACACTCTCTCTCTTTCTAATTCATCAATCCAAACTTGAACTTTCATATATATGATGAGCCCTGTCAAGTCAGCTTGAATACACTTCTAAATAAATAAAAAATCGCAATTCAGTCGGCCTCATATAACCAATTAATTATAAAATGTAAACCATTGTTAGTCGGCTGACACTGAATAATCAACTCGGTCAACATTGTGTTTCTTTAATGCCCGGCCATGACTGAAATTCCCGAGTGACTTGGTCAACACTGAACATCTTCAATACCCGACTGGTCTCAGTCAACACTGAAAAACTCTTTCAATTCACCAACTGTGCTTGGTTTGGATGTAGACATTTGTGTAGCATCACTACATAAGTGTATATACATGTGTAACATCAATGAAAATACACAATTGAATAATTGTCTTCAACAATCTCCCTCTTTGGCATTGATGGCAACACAACATGTCATAATACAAAGAATTGTAGAGAAACAAAAAACTTTCTTTAATGTCATTAGCTTCATTCCGATTCTCATCCAAAAACTCCCTCTATCATCAAACTCTATCTCTGATAAGATTCCTCCCTCTGTTATCAAAACTCTCCCTCTAACATCAAACTCTGTCTCTCAACTGATTTCATTTGTATTATATCACACTCTCCCTCTATGACAATAGATGCCAAAGACCCCATATCCACAAATACCAATAGTCAATACTATTTCTCTTTGAAGTTGTAATGTAGGTCTAGATGTACAATTTCATCTGCAGATGTACAATTTCATCTGCAATGGGCTCTGATGTACCTACATCAACTGATAAATCTTCACTATGGTTCAGGTTGATGCATCACTAAACTATGTTTTAGTGAGCTTCAGTTAGGGGAAGCACCCCTAGCTTTCCTCTAAGATACAAAAATGCATCCTTAGGTAAAGGTTTGGTTTATATGTCTGCAACTTGTTCTTTAGTACTCACATATTCTAACCTTACTTCTTTATTCTGTACCAATTCCCTCAAGAAATGATACTTTATTTCTATATGCTTGGTTTTCGTGTGCATCACAAGATTATTTGAAATGTTAATGGCACTAGTGTTGTCACAGTAGATAATAACTGGTTCTTTTACTTCTTCCTTCATTCCTGATAGAAACTGTTTGAACCATATGATGTTTGAACAGTTCACTATTGCAACAACATATCATGCCTCTGTTGTAGACTGAGAGATACAATTTTGTTTCTTGCTTGTCCAAGACACTAACCTCTTTCCAAGAAAGAAAGCTCCACCACTGGTGCTCTTCCTATCATCAACACTTCCAGCCCAATCAACATCAGTGAATATCTTCAAATCAAAGTTCCCACCTTTCTTATACCATAAACCATAGTCTTCAATACCCTTCAGCTATCTCAAAATTCTTTTTATTGCCATTAGGTGTTTTTCTCTAGGATTAGCTAAAAATATTGCAACAATACCAACAACTAATGCAATATCAAGTCTGGTGTGAACAACATATTGCAATTTTCCAATCATTGATTTGTAGTTGGTCTAATCTACCTCTTTTGAATCATCATCCTTAGACAATTTTTGTCTAGTGCACATGGGTGTTCCAACTAATTTGGAATCTTCCATTCCAAATTTCTTGAGTATCTCCTTGATATATTTTGATTGAGTAATGTAGATACCATCCTTCATTTGATGAACTTGTAATCCAACAAAGAATTTAATCTCACCAAACATGGACATCTCAAACTCTTTACTCATAGCTACATAGAATGCTTTGCATAAGTCATTGTATCTAGTGAATAATATGTCATCAACAAATATCTCTGCTAACAATATTTTGTTCTATGGTCCTTCTTTTATGTACAGGCTACTGTTATCATTAGTTCTCTGAAATTCTGTATTTACGAGGTAACCATGCAGTCTTTCATACTAGGCTCTGGGCGCTTGCTTTAGTCCATACAATGCTTTGTGTATCTTGCAAACCATATTCCTTCTGCTAGGATCAACAAATCCTTCAGGTTGCTCAATGTAGACTTCTTCTTCTAGGATTCAATTCAGAAATGCAGATTTCACATCCATTTTATATACTTTTTATCCTTTATGTTCAACATATGCCAGAAGATTTCTAACTCCTCCAAGTCTTGCAATAGGAGAAAACATTTCTCCATAACCAATATCCTCTTCTTGATCATATCCTTTACAAACTAGTCTGGCCTTGTTTCTAGAAACTTCACCATTTTCATTCATCTTATTTCTAAAAAACCACTTGGTTCCAATCACATTCTTTTCCTTTGGTCTAGGCACAAGAGTCCAGGTTTTTTTCTTCTCAATCTGCTCAATTTCTTCATTAATTGCTTCTATCCAACTTCCATCATTCAATGCATCTTTAATAGTTCTAGGTTCAAATTCACTAAGTAAACATGTACCTATGATTTTTTTCCTTGTCATTACACCTTCTGTCTGATCTCCAATTATTTTCTCAGGTGCATGATGCCTTCTAATATATTTGGAAAGTAATAGATCCTTTAGTCTTGATCTTGGACTTGATCCACTAGGTCTATCATTCTCAAACATTATTTCATGTTCTTTTGTCTGATGCTTGGGTTCCACTGTCTACGACTCAAGTTCCTCTTTCTGTGACTCGGGTCCCTCTGTCTAAGACTGGGTTCCCTTTGTCTATAACTCAGTCTCTTCTACTAGTAGCTTGGGTTGCACATGCTGCAACTCGGGTTGCATAGTTTGTGTTAGTATATTTAGTGGTTTACAATTCTTCTATCCAATCACCATTACTCAAGTCATAGGCACAGTATACAGTTCATGATACACAAAGTTCATGTAGTCTACAGGCTCTTTACTGCTCTTCTCTTTACATCTTTCTGCAAACTCATCAGTCTTGACATGTACACTTTCTATGACTTTATGAGTAGTGAGATTCAGACATTTGTATGCTTTGCTTTTACATGAGTATCCTAGGAGTATTCTTTCATCACTTTTTTTATCAAGTTTTCCATTTATTGTTTCCTTCAAGATGTAACATTTACTTCCAAATACTTTGAAATAATGAACATTAGGTTTATAGCCATATCATAATTCAAAAGGTGTCTAGTTACTACCTTTCTTTAGTTGAATTCGGTTCAAGGTGAACACTGTAGTGTTGATGGCCTCCTTCCAGTATTTGGTAGCGACATTTTTTCAATCATTACAGTTCTGGCATAATCCATAATGGATCTATTTATTCTTTATACTATTCCGTTTTGTTGTGGTGTACCAGGGGCAGATACATGTCTTTTGATTCCTCTTTCATTACAAAATTTATTAAACTCATTAGAAATGAATTATCCTCCTCTGTCAGATCTTAGACATTTTAGTCTCTTTCATATTTCTTTTTCAAATCTTGCAAGATACCATTTGAATTTTTGAAAAGCTTCTAATTTTTCTCTGAGAAACATGATATTCATCATTCTGGAATGATCATCAACAAAAAGAATAAAATACTTTTCTCTAGTATAGCTTGTTGTCCCAATTGGTCCACAAACATCAGTATGTACCAATTCCAAGATTTCATCAGTATTGTAATTTTTTCTCTTGAAACTTGTCTTGCTCATCTTTCCAATTTGACATTGTTTGCATATTGCTAACTCGGATTTCTTCAAAATAGGTATACCTCTAACTCTCTTGTTCTTGCTTATGTTTACCAGATTATCAAAAATTACATAACATAACCTTTTGTGCCATATCCAACTCTCTTCTAATTGTGCAATAAAGCATGAACTTTGAGTGAGATCAAGATAGAATAGATTACCTTTTGTTTGCCTACCAGTTCCAGCTAGGTTCCCTTTACCATCCAAGAGCTTGGCCTTTCCATTCATGAATTCTACCTTGAAACCAACGTTGTTCAACTATGCTACACTAAGTAGATTTATCCTTAGTCCTTCAACCCTATTGAATTATCACATTTGATTCCTTTTGTCAGAGTAATGCAACATTTTCCTTTTACATGGCAGGGTTCATCATTCCCAAAACTGTCACTCCCACCATCATGATAGTGCTCAATATGTTCAAATTTTGTCTTATCACCAGTCATGTGATGAGAACAACCACTATCAATTATCCATGTGTCATGTTTACTAATATGTGAGAAAAGTGTTATCTTTTAATCTTCTTCATCTGACTCATCCTTAATAGAAATATAAACCATTTCATCTTCATCTTCATCACTGTCAGAATTGTTAGCAATATAAAAATACTTCTTACCTTTGTCCTTGTAGCTCTTGTAGTTATTGAAATCTTTCTTGCCTTTATACTTGTTTAAATTTTTCTCATCTTTGTCTTGTTTGTTCAGACACATGGTAGCAATGTGACCAACCTCATTGCATGAGAAACAAATCAATGGCATTTTACCTTTGTATTTACCTTTGGCAGCTCTTCTTGCAAGTAATGCTTCAATGATATATATCTTCACTATCAATTTCAATCCGCTTCCCTTTTGAGTATTTATCCTTCTTACCAAGGTTTAATTTAGCTTTGAATGCAGACTCAAAATTGCTAGATCTAGGAGAATAATTGTCAAATTTGTCTAGCTCAAAAGTTGTAAGCCTTCCAACTAATGTATCCAGAGCTATATCCTTATTGCACCTCATCTCTTGAATATTTGAAACTCTAATAGCATAGATAGAAAGTAAAGTTCTTAATACCTTGTTGACCATTGTTGTATCTTCAATTATTCCTCCTACAACTTTGATGGCACTCACAATCTTCTTGATTCTTTCATTGTATCTTGTAATGTCTTCTCCTTCTTTCATTTTCATCTGGTCAAATTGTCCTTTGAGACTTTCTGCTTTGTCTCTCTTTACATTTGCATCTCCTCCATGAATGTCCTATAATTTCTTCCACATATCATAGGCTGTAGGGCAGTCCTTGACTTCATCAAATTCTGAGTAGTTGAGTGAAGAAGCTATATCAATCATCATTATGTTATGAAGCTTCCATTCCATAGTCATAGTTGTTTTTGGTTCCACATATTTTCTATCCAAAAATTGCAAACCAGCATCTCCAATAGTAGATAGATGTAGCCTCATCAACTCTTTCCATACATGGAAGTTGTCTTTGTTTAGCTTTGGGTTCTCCCTTATGTAAGACATCTCTAATATTTAGCTTGGGCCTTGAAACCTTCTTTAAAAGCACTTGATGCTCTGATACCAATTGTTGGAAATGAGATAAGTAACTAAGAGGGGAGGGGTGAATCAGTTACTCCAAAACAAATCCCTTCTCCCTTAGATGTCTTAAACAATATAACACTATTACTCAGTCAATTAAGATATTCTTCTGTAACTCGGGTGTCAAAGCAATCTTCATGATAATGCAATTATACTTTATTGATTAAGTGAAGAAACATAAAGCATACAAAAAATAACATATACACAGGTGAAACCAAGATTTAACATGGAAACCCAATATGGGAAAAACCACCAATGTAACTAGTTACTATTTTTCACTCTTCTGAAGTGATCCTTGTTAGGAGCCAACCCTGTTAAAGGTTACAAAACACATTGTTAGGTGTGACCCTATTAGAGGATTTAAATCACCCTATGAGGAGTGGCCTTATTAGAGGTCTTCAACACTTCAACATATAAATGCTACCTTGTGAGAGGATTTACAAAAAAGATTGTTAAGTTTACTATGTTAAGAGATTTGAGATCACTACTACAATTGTTAGAAAGTAACAATGAATTGACCTGTATGTGTAAACAATTATCTTTGCTGATTCAGATCACTGTTTTGATTATAAATGGATCCTTGCTTGATCAAATATTCTATTGCAGTCCTGAGTGTTCTGTACTCAATCGGGAAATCCCATCTGATTTTTCCTTCACACTTCATATCACAGAATTCCACACTTCTGCTTTTCTTCAACTTTTCACACTCTCTCTTTCTCATTCATCAATCCAAACTTCACCTTTCATATATATGATGAGCCCTGTCAAGTCAGCTTGAATACACTTCTAAATAAATAATAAATCACAATTCAGTTGGCCTCATATAACCAATTAATTATAAAATGTAAACCACTGTTACTTGGCTGACACTGAATAATCAACTCGATCAACACCGTGTTTCTTTAATGCCCAACCATGACTGAAATGCCTGAGTGACTCGGTCAACACTGAACATCTTCAATACCCGACTGGTCTCGGTCAACACTGAAAAATTCTTTCGATTCTCCAACTGTGCTCGGTCTGAATGTAGACATTTGTGTAACATCACTACAGAAGTGTATATACATGTGTAACATCAATGACAATACACAATTGAATAATTGTCTTCAATAACATGTGTATATGTGTATACATGTGTGTATATACACACATATACACACATACATGCATGTGTGTATATATACACACATACATGTGTATATATATACATATATGTATATATACACATACAAGTGTGTATCTATGTATACACATATACACACATGTGTATATATACACACATACACACATACACCCATGTGTGTATACACATATACACACATTTGTGTATGTATACACACATATACACATGTGTGTATATATACACACATATACACACATACATACATGTGTGTATACACATGTGTATATATACACACATGTATATATGTATACATGTGTGTATATACACACATGTATATATGTATACATGTGTGTATATACACACATGTATACACATATACACACATACATACATGTGTGTATACACACACATATACACATTTGTGTACATATACACACATACACACATATACACATGTGTGTATATATAAACACATACATGTGTGTATATATATGCATATGTGTATATATACACATATAAGTGTGTATCCATGTATACACATATACACACATGTGTATATATATATACACACATACACACATGTGTATATATATACACACATACACACATGTGTATATATATACACACATACACACATGTGTGTATACACATATACACACATTTGTGTATGTATGCACACATATATACATGTGTGTATATATACACACCATACATATACACATACACATGTGTGTATATATACACAAATATACACACATACATATGTGTATATATACACACATATACACACCATACATTTGTGTATATATACATATATACACACACATGTGTGTATATACACATACAAGTGTGTATCCATGTATACACATATACATATATTTATATATAAACCCATACACACATGTATGTGTATACACACACATATGTATATACACACATGTATATATACATGCACATGTGTATATATACACATGTGTATATACACACATGCATATATACACGTACATGTATAGAGCATAAGGGATCTGACAAGATTTGGAAGGAAGCGTATACAGATCAATTACTATCTTGTGAAGAATCCAAATAGTTTGTACAAGGCATTGTAAATCCCTTAATCGGGTAGTCTCTAACAGAACTGATAAGTTCATTTTGTGTGAGATTTTTGTAAATCCTTTAATAGGGTGAATGACATATAGGTAGGAGTAAATATGTTAGTAGAGTAGTCTTAATAGGATTGCAGATACACTTAAAAATGTATCAGTCACTCCTAAATGGGTGAGTCACTCAGAAGGCGACATGTTGTAAGCCCTAATAGGAAAAACTTTTTTTTGCAGTGAAGAGTTGTGGGTGCCATCCCCACCATAATTTTTTCCTATGACCAAAGGTTTCTACATGACTAAAAATCTGTGTGTTATGGGTGTGTGAATTTGATTATGTGTTACTGTTATATACTTTATGTTTTTAAGTTACAACATATCTATCGGTTAATGTTACTATCGATTGATGTTTAACAGATTAAAGTGCAATCAAGTGCAAAAGAGTTATTATGTTTTTTAATACTAATTCACCCCCCCTTCGTACCTAATATTTCCAATTAAAAATATGCTTTGTATGAGACAAAGAAAATTCTGAAAAAAACATTTGGGATTGGAGAAAGCGAAAAGTGAAGGTACTCCTATGAATGTCCAAGAGGAATTAGTAAAAGAAAAAGAGGATGATCCAGTGGTTACTAAAACTGTTGAAGGATTTAATATTGATGGTGTACAGGTCACACTTTCTAAATCTAGAAATGAAATGGAAAAATAGGAGACATCTTTGTTATGGAGGTACAAGATGATAAAATGGACACATAAGAAAATCATAAAAATACTAAGACAAAAAAGAAAGATGAATGAGTAAACACAGGTACCGGTTAGGATGTGACCAACAATACACAAGTGAAAGGTTCTACTATTGAGAAGCAAAAAGAGAAAGCGAAGTCAAAGGAAGCAATAGATAGTGCTACTCAAGCCAAATAATTCAATGTGGAGAAAAATACTAAAAAGAAACAAAGTGAAGAAAAGGTGACACCTCCTACACAGTCTAAAATGAATATTTATGATGAACTATCAATTAAGGGACAACGTCACTTGAACATAATGAGCCCCGTCAAGATGATAGATTTTTATATGGTACTCAAGTCAGAGGCAAAATAGAAAAATAATGCAACAGGAATCTCAAGTAATACTCTCTACCAAATATTTATTTTCAGAACTATTAAGCAATGTTAAGTATGCTGAGAAAGATACACCTATAGAGAAGTTAGCTCATTTTTTCATTACAATTGGAGAAGAGATGAAAAGTTTAGAAGATGCAGTAGTTTTCAGGGTAGAGAAAGTGTATGAGAAGAAGAGATCAAAGAAATTGGAACAATCAATTTTTACCAAAAACATAACTCTTACATTGGTTCTTAAGCGGTTGAAGGATGCATTGAATGAAGGTGGTAAGATTCTAAAGTCTATTTCTGATTTTTCTCAATTCTTGAAAGATTTAGAGAGGATCAAAACTGAAGATCAGCAGGAGCTTAGGTTACTTGTTGCCAATTTTGATCTGATACATGAATCAACTAATGCATTTGGTGGGAAGGTTAGCAACATTAACAAGTTGAAAACCAATAGAAGTGAACAAGACCAGAGAATTGCTAATTTTCTAGAATTATAGAGTTTGTTGATCCCCAAGCTAGAAATTTTGCAAAAAGGTGTAAAGGAAGCTTAGAAGACTTTTCAATTTCTAGATATGTGTACAATTGATGTGTTAGATAACTAAGAGGGGGGGGTGAATCAGTTAGTTACAGCTATCCTACAATCCCAAATACTCCCAAATGTATATAGAAACAATTTCAAACATATAAATAAACTCAATGAAATATAAACTATGATCTCAAACTTGTCCTATTGAGTAATAGTAAATCAATACTGTGATTATCGATCAATGTATATAAACTAATGTGTAAAGAAAAATAACAATCCAACACAACCATACACATTAACATAGATTTTCAATGTGGAAACCCTACTAAGGGAAAAACCACCTAGGACCAGTAACCCAAAATAATTCACTCTTCTGAAGTGAGCTCGATGAAGATCCAACCTTGTTAAAGGTTACAATGCACACTATTAGGTGTGACCTAGTTAGAGGATTTATCACTAACAGTTCTCTCTTGACCAATAATTTACTATGGGGTCAAAAAGAAAAAAATCAACATTCCTTGAATGTCATAATAAAGACTGTTTTGTCCTACTCGGTTAAGATATTTTTCTATAACAATGGTTAAACTAATATAGTAATGATCTAATTCCAATACAACTCTATTTGTAGAGTTTTCAAATCTATGCTAAGTACATAATACCTCTGATCAATAATCACTTTAGTCCCTCTAATTCTTCATACTCTGTTCTACTCAGTATATACTCTTTTCTATCGCTCGGTAATGTCTGCAGAAATGCTCGGTTCTGTCTTCAGCCAGTTTGATCAGTCATGCATGAAGTTAATCTCTTTAGAAATATGTGGAGCAAAGCCCCAAACTATATCAAAAATGACTCTCTATGGATCCACAATACCCCTACTCCCACACAATCTAGGGCTCTACTAAAGAGTTCCCAAAACCCACATTCACAAGACTAGGTCTTCCACTAGCCTTCAACACCTGAAAGGGAAAAATAGGACACAACTATAACCAAGTAATCCAGGGATGGAACAAGGGTTCTATCAATATTATATCATCATATTAGATGAAAAGAAACACAAATACCTTATTGAGATATCTCTGAGATTCAATTTAGACACCTAAACCACCATAGGGCTACAAGGAGAAAATATGGATTTCTAAGGTAAAATTACTTGGAACTCCTCCAAAAAAAGTCTTTACCACCCCAAAATTCTTTAATCCATCCACCAACAATACCCTCCAAGCTAGGGTTCTTGATCAATCCCCTAACTCCTGTTGTTCTCAATTCTCTCCTAGGCCTAATAGGGCTAATAGGTCACTTTTCCAAAGAAACTACTTGAATCTTGATTCAATTTGTCATCCCACAAATTGGAATCCTTGAGGGATCTTATAAAACTCCTAAATCCAAGGATTTAGACTTCCATTCCACACCTGGTCTGAGTTGTACCTCAAAAGCTCAATTCTGGATAGTCACATATGAATGCCTATCTAGAAGATTCAATCCTTTCTCCCTTCATCAACTGCCTCCTGATCTAAGACCTCCAAATTCTTAAATTACATCATCCCCCTTTCTCTCCCCAAAGTCTTATAATTTTCCCATGGTGGAGTTTCTGGGAAAGAGGAAATTAGTATCGAAACCCTAGTTAGGGCCTTCCACAGACTAGTGAGCAATCAAAATTTGATAACTCTCAACCCTCTACACTTCAAGAATTAAAAACAATTGGAACATTCAACCAAGACACTAGCTCAACTTTTCCAATCCTTCAATGGTGCATTGGGATCCGTATAGAAGTGTACAACTCTGAAAAAATAGTTAGAAATACAGAAAATAGTTTGGATTTTATTGATATCAATGCAAAAAATTTACAAGTTGTCCACTTCAAATGTAAAGAGAGGTTTTTCCACCATTAAATATCATTCCTAAGTGGTTCCAACCAAAAAATTTGGTTGTGAACATTGGGATTCAAAATTTGCAACTTTTTTACAAAAGTTGTTGTATGCAACATTGCCAACTTTTTGACAACTTTTTGCAAAAGTTGTCAATCCTAACTAAACTTGTAAAGTTCAATTTTTTTACACCATAGGGGATCTTAGAATTCCTAAAAGTACATTCATATTCTTCCTTAGGTCCCCTAGACTATTCTAACCTACTCTTCCCAAGATTGTCCAAATTGACTAAAGGTGGACAACTAAGTTTATAACATCACTTAGTGTCCCCTTGTCTTACATTTTAGGACTTATTGAAAACCTTGGATCTAAGATCCTATCACAACCCTAACCCTTATTTTTTTTATCCACTGATATCCTTGCAATGGACTAACTTGAGGGTGCTCCTGCACCATACTCCCAGGGTGTATTGATCTCAAGTCCTCTTGAGATGAGGTCTTCTAAACTGGAGCCATGCTTCTAAATTTCTTGCTCATCCATCCATACAGATTCCTCTTCAGGACTATCTTTCCATTTGACCAAATATTTCTTGTAAAAATTCTTTCTTGTTTGTTTGATGATCTTGGTGTCCAAAATATTCTCAAGCTTCTTTGGTGCATGAGAGGGTATACCTGCAACATCTTCTTTAAGCTCTTCGACCTGTACTTTACAACCTGCATTCACATCACCTTTATATGGGCTTAGATCACAAATATTTAATATAGGAGAGATTTCAAGGTGTGAGGGTAGTTCAATCTCATATGCATTCAACCCATGCTTCTTCAATACTAGACAGGGTCCTACTTTCTTCATGAGTAGTTTAGTGTGTTTTCCCTTAGGCAATATTTCCTTCTTCAAATATGCCCACACCAAGTCTCCCACCTGCAATTGAACATCTCTTCTATGCTTGTCTTTGGCTTGCTTATACTTGTCTGCACTCTTCTCAAGTGCCAATCTCACTGAGTCATGAATTTCTTTCATACTCTCTACAAATTCTTCTCCATGAGCACTGACTGGAGTGTTTTTTGGTAATTGTCTGAGTTCCAAGATGCCTCTTGGACTTTTCCCATAGAAAATTTGAAAGGGACTCTTCCCTATACTCATGTTAACTGAATCATTGAAAGAAAACTCTACTTGGGTTAGGACCGCATCCCACTTGTCTCCATATTGTTTTGTCAAACATCTAAGTAGGTTTCCAAGTGATTTGTTTACCACTTCTGTCTGCCCATTTTTTTGTGGGTGGTAGGCAGAACTAAAGCTCAGATTGGTCCCTAACCTTTTCCACAAGGTTCTCCAAAAGTGACCAATAAACTTCACATCTCTATCAAAGAGAATGGTTTGAGGTAAGCCATGAATCCTCACAATTTCTTTGAAGAAAAAACTTGCAATTGTTGATGCGTCATTAGTACTTTTACAAGGGATAAAGTGGGCCATTTTACTAAACCTATCAACTACAACATAAATACTATCATACCCCTTTTGTGTCCTAGGAAATTCAATCACAAAATCCATGTTGCATCTCTCCCAAGGTCTTGTAGGAATAGGTAGAGGTTGGTATAGTCCTGCATTTGTGGATGTACCCTTGGCTCTTTGATAGATTGTGCATGTCTCTACAATATTCCTTACTTTAGCCTGAATTTTAGGCCAATAATAAAACCTTCTCACTTGTTTCAATGTCTTGTGCAAACAAAAATGTCCTTTCATGCTGCCTGCATGTTTTTCTCTAATGATGTTGTCCCTCATTGAACATTTTGGAATGCATAACTAGTATCCCTTGAGCAAGAGTCCATTTTGAATCAAATAGTCTACATAATATACATGGTAAGCCTTAAAAAAGTCAGAACACACCTTATAAATATCTTTGAAATCATCATCATCCTTATACATGTCCTTCAATGAATTAATCCCTACACTTTGGAGTTAGATTTGTTGCACAACTAAAGTCCTTCGTCTCAATGCATATGCCATCTTATTGGAAACTTCCTCTTTATGCTTGATTTAAAATGTGTAGGCTTGTATTGATTCCACCCACTTCATGTGTTTGTGGCTTAGTTTCTCTTGGTTGTTTTAGAAACTTAATGCTTGGTTGTCTATGAAGACAACAAATTATTTTGGAAGGAGGTAGTGCCTCCATTTCTTCAATGACTAGACTAAGGCATATAGTTCCAATTCATAAGAGGAGTATTTCATCTTTGCTTCATTTAGTTTCTCACTGAAAAAGGCTATAGGCCCCCCTTCTTGGCTTAAGGCAACCCCTATTGCCAGGTTAGAAGCATCACATTCAATAGTAAATATCTTTTGAAAATCAGGAAAGACTAGGATAGGTTTCTCCATTACCTTTTTCTTCAGCATTTGGAAGGCTTCTTCTTCATCTTTATTCCACACAAACTTGCACTTCTATCCACCCTTAATGGTTTCAAGGATAGGAGCACACAATTGACTGAAATTCCTTATGATTTTTTAGTAAAAATATGCAAGCCCATGAAAACTCCTGACTTCTGTCATTATCCTAGGAGAAGGCCAATTCAAGATGGCTTCTACCTTCTCAGGGTCCATTTTTATGTCCCCTCTTGAGACCAAAAATCCCAAATATATGAGCTCTCCCTACATAAAAACACATTTCTCCGAATTGATGAAAAGCTTCTCTTCATGGAGCCTCTTTAGGACCAAGTTAAGATGTTCCAAATGTTCCTCCTTACACTTGCTAAAAATAAGGATGTCATCAAGATACACTATGACAAATTTTCCAAGGAATGGTTTAAGCACCTTATTCATGAGCATCATGAATGTGCTAGGAGCATTTGATAGACCAAAGGACATCACTCTCCACTCATACAAGCCTTCATTTGTTTTAAATGCAGTCTTCCACTCATCACCATCCCTAATTCTTATTTGGTGGTAGCCACTCTTCAAATACACCTTAGAATAGTACCTTGCACCTCCTAAGTGATCCAATAGATCCTCTATCCTAGGCATAGGAAATCTATACCTAATTTTGATTCTATTTATGGCTCTAGAATCAGTGCGCAATCTCCATGTGCCTTCCTTCTTAGGGGCTAAAAGAGAAGGTACGGCACAAGGACTGAGACTCTTAGTAATCAAACCCTTATCAAAGAGTTCTTGAACCCATCTTGCCATCTCCTTATTCTATTCAGTATTCAACTTGCATGCTGCCTTATTTGGTAAGGTTTCTCCTAGGATCAAGTCTATGTTGTGACTTATGTCTCTGATTGGGGGCAACTCAATTGGTAAGTATTTGGTCACAATATCTTTATACTAGTCAAGTAGGTCTAAAAATTCCTTAGGGACTACTCTTCTTAGGGGTTTTACTTCTTTCTCAACCTTCTTAGGTCAATCATCCTTAGGCAAAATGACTAAAGCATAGCAAGGGGTCTTTTCTTTTTTCAAATTTTTCAAAAACTCTTTTTCTCCCACAAACAAAAATTTAGAATCTTTTTGTTCCTCTGCAAAATTAGATAGTGGTAAGAATGTTACCTTTTCACCTTTTTGATTGATTTTTTAGGTTTTCGTCCTCCCATCATGATGAGCCTCCACATCATACTGCCATGGTATCCCAAGTAGTAAATGGAAAGCATCCATTGGGACAATGTCACAAAGAACTTTATCCTTGTAGTTTCCAAGTTGGAGTTTCACCCAAGCTTGCTCCTCTATGAAATTTTTTTGCTTCTTATTCAGCCATGATACCTTGTAAGGTTTTGGATGTGGCACCCTTCTCAACTTTATTTTCTTTATTGCTTCTTCTGACACCAAGTTTTTCATAGACCCACTATCAATCACCATCTTGGAGACTTTGTCTCCCACCTTGCATGTAGTTCTGAATAATTTCTTCCTCTGAGGTGGCTCTTGTGTGCTTGGAGCCTTCAATAGTGTCCTTCTCATCATAAGGACTTCTTCTTCCTTAGGTGGTGCATAAGACCCATGTGTATTGTCTCCATGGTTCTCTTCTTCTCTAACCATGTTTTCCCTTCTCTCTGCCTGATTGCTTACCTTCTCTGGACACTTGGATGCTAAGTTCCCTACTTGGTTACATCTGTAACACCTTGGAGGTCTTGAAATTATTCCTCCAAATCTTCCCCTTGAATCTCCTCTCCTTCCTCTATAGGATCCTCTAGAACTACCTTCCCCAAAGGAGTTCTCCTGACTAGTTTCTCTATGACTAGTTTCTCCAAAATTTCTAGGAGCTTGTCCTCTCCCATTGCTTGTCCCTCTTCCTCTACTACCAAATTCTCTCTGGCCTCTACCTCTTCCACTTTTCTCTTGTCTCCTCTTAAGTTTTTCTTCAAATTTTAGTGCTAATTGATAGCACTTTTGGACAATAGTCGGGGAACACAAACTTAGTTCATCTTGGATGTTTATGTTAGAAGGAATTTAGAATAACTGAGAGGAGAGGGGTGAATCAGTTATCCTCAGGTCTAGATGTAGCAAATAAAAACTTTCTGTACTTCATATTTACTCTGTAGCAGTAGTATAAATCAACAAATTAATCATGCAATTTACTGTCAATTGAAATTAGCTTGTAGAAACATAATAGTAAAGAAAACCATAAGCATTCACACAAGTTGACACAAGTATTTAACGTGGAAACCCAATATGGGAAAAACCACCAGTAACATGCTACCAAGTTTTCACTCTTCTAAAGTGATGCCCTATGAGGAGCCAACCCTGTTAAAGGTTATAATAACACACTACTAGGTGTGACCTGGTTAAAGGATTTAATCACCCTGTTAGAAGTGGCCTTGTTAGAGGACTTAGAACATTCCACCTGAATGTCACCTTGTTAGAGGATTTATACAAATGACTATTAAGTCAACCTTATTAAAGGATTTAACTGATACAATGGTAAGAAAGTAATCAGCAGTTGTGATCTGGTACATACAACTTACTTTGCAAATTCAGATCCAGTTACAGCTCTAATTTTAACTTATTGGATATCCTGCATTATCATTTCAACCTTCTGATCTTCTTGGAAATCCATCAAGCAATCACACATGCAACTTTCTGCTTCTGCCTTTTTGCCTTCTCTGCTAGATCATGCCAAACAGTAAATTAACTATGCAAACCTCTTGCATACACATACACTATTCCACACACAATGAATAACCCCTTTAGGTTATCATATACCTCTTTGTCTAGGTCAGATAAATATTTTTTCCACTTAAACAAGATCGTAGATCTTAGGTTAGGTCAGATCCAACGGATCATTCCATCTTTGCGTTACATTTACTTCTCCAAAGTAGTCTCTAATTAAATCTTAAAACCATGCATTAGTTACGGTTACCCATACATTAAATGACATGGATCAATCTTTAATTAACATTTCATATCCCAATAAAACCAACTAAGTTGGCCAGAGATCTCAAATCTCATCATTAATCCAATTACTGTAAGTCGACCAACATCACTATTTTCACTTGGCAATTTTAATGGTGCTCAGCATTGAGCAACTTTTTCTCATCACAAGCAACTTTACTTGGCACAAGAAACTTTACTCATCATAAGCAACTTTGCTCGGCACAGAACAACCAGAAAAACTATCTTTGAAAGATAAACAACTAATTACTTTGCCAGAGTGCCAACTGATCAAGTACCCTTTTAGTTGCCTTAACTCAACCATTCACTTGGTCTTCTTGTTAAATCTTCTTCATCAACAATAGATATGGTACTCAAACAGATAACAATAGTCTCACTAGTAAAGGTTTGACTGCAATGACAAAATAACAATTCCTTGCATTGTCACTTTCCAACAATCTCCCTCTTTGGCATTGATGGCAACACAAAATATTAAAACAATGATTTAACAAGCATAGTTACCAACCAATCCAAAAAGTCACCTGTGTTCCTTGATATGAAAAAATTTTCATTAATGTCTTTAGCTTCATTCTGATTCTTATCTGTAAAACATTTCTCCCTCTGTGTCTGTAATCACACTGTCATCATCTATGTCTAATCATCTGTAGACTCCCTCTGAGTAGATAATCACATCAATGTTTTCAACAATAACTCCTACCTCTATGTAATCTTTCCCTCTTTGTAATCTCTCTTTCTCGGCAATCTCTTCCTCTTTATAGGTAATCTCTCCCTCTTTGACAACAATGCCAAAGATGTCGATATCTTTATCATGTAGATCTTTAGTATCATACTGATCCTATCATCTTGATTATGACTGATTTTTCTTTTCTGTCCTTGTACATCTTCACAAATTTAGCCAGCATCCTAAAGTGTGACTTATTGTGCTTCAATGTGTCAGATATTCTGAATAAAATATCTGATGCAACAGTACCATATAGAACTTAATTAGCCTTAGTTAGGGGAATCACCCCCAATTTACCTTAGATACTCATGAGCATCCTTGGGTAGTGCTTTTGTGAATATGTCTGCTAATTGTTCTTTGGTGTTCACATAATCTAGTCTCACTTCTTTACTCTGAACTAGCTCCCTCAAGTAATGATACTTGATAGCTATATGCTTTGTCTTTGAGTGCATCATAGGATTTTTAGAAATATTAATAGCACTTGTGTTATCACAATATATGACAACTGGGTCAGTGATTTCTTCCTTCATACCTTTCAATAGTATCTTCAACCACATAATGTTAGAACAGTTAACTGCTGCTGCCACATACTTGGCTTCGGCTATAGATTGTGAGGTGCAGTTCTATTTCTTTCTTGTCTAGGAGATCAATCTCTTTCCTAAAATAAATGCTCCACCAGTAGTTCTTTTCCTGTCATCAACATTTCCAGCCCAGTCAAAGTCAATGTAAACTCTGAGTTCAAACTTGTCATTCTTTTTGTAGTATAGACCATAGTCCTTAGTGCCTTTCAAATATCTCAGAATCCTTTTGACTACCATCATGTGATTTTCCTTGGGATTAGCATAAAACCTTGCAAAAATCCCAACAGCTAGGGTAATGTCAGGTCTACTATGTACAACATACTGTAATTTTCCAATCATTGACCTATAGAGTGTTTGGTTCACTTCTTTTGTGTCATCATCTTTTGTCAGCTTCTGTCTAGTAGCCATGGGTGTACTCATTGGTTTGGATTCTTCCATTCCAAGAGTTTTCAGTATCTCTTTGATATATTTAGATTGAGTGATATAGATACCATTCTTCATTTGATAAATTTGTAGGCCAACAAAGAATATTATTTCACCAAACATAGATATCTCAAACTCAGTTTGCATCTCTGTTGCAAATTTCTAACATAACACATCTTGTCCACTAAATATGAGGTCATCCACAAAAATTTCAGCTAATAATGTACCTTTGCTTTGCTTTGTCTTCAAGTAACGGTTGTTGTTGTCATTGGTTCTTGCAAATCCAATCTTGATTAGATAATTGTGCAATCTCTCATACCATGCTCTTGGCGCTTGCTTCAATCCATATAATGCTTTGTGCAATCTGCAAACCATATCCTTTTTGTTTGGATCTACAAAACCATCAACTTGCTCAATATACACTTCTTCTTCCAAGATACCATTGAGAAATGTAGATTTCACATCCATCTGATAAACTTTGAATCCTTTATAGGCTGCATATGCAAGTAAGGTTCTGACACCTTCTAATCTTGCAACTAGGGTGAAGGTTTCACCGTAGTCAATTCCTTCCTCCTGTGCATAACCCTTGCATACCAGTCTAGCTTTGTTTCTTGTCACATCTCCATGTTCATTTAGTTTGTTCCTGAATACCC
>MU223457.1:2670507-2719846 GCA_018584345.1 Thuja plicata | reverse complement strand
ACTTAGGTAGCCCTCTAACCTTTTTTAGTTTACTTATGCTTACCAAGTTATCAAAGTTCACATGACACAACCTCTTATGCCATAACCAAACATCATTGTACTGTGCAAACAAACATGTTTCTTTAGACAAATCCAGATAGAATAAGTTACCTTTAGTCTGATCACCACTTCCAACTAATTCTCTAGTAGAATCATAGATCTTTGCCTTTCTGTGATGGAATTCAACTTTGTAACCAGAAGTGTTCAACTCTGCAACACTCAGAAAATTATATTTAAGATCATCAACCCAATACACATCATCACATCTAATTTTGTTAGTTAGGTTAATCAATCCTTTACCTTTGATAAGACATGGTGAATCATTACCAAATTTTACATATCCTCCTTTACATTGGTTTAGTGTTTCAAACTTATCTTTGTCACCAGCCATATGATGGGAACAACCACTGTCAATGATCCAATGATCATTCTTACTCATATAAGAGATTAGTGCAGTTTTCTCATCATCATCAGAATCTTCTTTCATAGCAACATAAACAACTTCTATATCATTGTCATCAGAATTATCAGTGTCATTGTCAAAAGTTTCTTCAACAATATAACAAGATTTCTTACCTTTGTCTTTGTAGTCCTTATATTTTCTAAAGTCTCGGTCATCCTTTCTATCTTTGTATTCTTTGTATTTGTTGTCTCTTCTTTCATCTTTTTCATTTTTTTCAAGACATCTAGCAGCTATATGACCAACTTTGTTGCATGAAAAACAAATAATAGGAAGTTTACCTCTGTATTTTCCTTTTCCTCTGGAAAGCCTCTTTGCATTAAGTGCTTCAAGTTCTTCAAGATGATCATCATAAGTGTCACTATCATTGTCCACATGTTTCTTTCCTTTCTTAGATTTATTGAGAACCAGTTGTGATCTAAAAGTAGAATCAATCCCTTTTGGATTATAGTTATCATAATTTGACATTTCAAATGCAGTGAGTCTGCCTATCAGATTTTCCAGATTTAGATTATTGTTAGGAGTACATCTCAATTCTTGAATTGCAAAAACTCTAATAGCATATACATGAAGTAAATTTCTCAGTACCTTGCTCATAATGGTATTCTCATCAATTGTTCCATTAGCCCCTCTAATGGCATTCACAACTTCTTTTACCCTACCATAGTACTAAATAACATTTTCACCTTCTTGCATTTTCATCTCATCAAACTTACCTCTTAGACTTTCTGATTTATCTCTCAGCACATTTGTGTCTCCACCATAGACAGTTGCTAGTTTGTCCCACATCTGCTTTGCATTTGTGCAGCTCTTTATATCATAAAACTCTGAATAGCTCAATGAGGAGGCGATCTCCAACATTTCTTGATTGTGGTCTTGCTTTTCTTTCAGTTGTGCAGTTGTAAGAGGAGTAGTAGGTGGTACATAGGCATGTTAAATAAGTCACTTAGCATCATCTCCAATACCAGCCAAATGTAGTTTCATCAAACTTTGCCATGCAGGGAAGTTATCCTTGTTTAACTTAGGAACCTCCTTCTTATACATCTTGATCTTTTCGCTCCAAGTACCTTCAAAATATTTTCAAGAGACCAATGCTTTGATACCAATTGTTAGAATGAATTTAGAATAACTAAGAGGGGAGGGGTGAATCAGTTATCCTCAGGTCTAGATGTAGCAAATAAAAACTTTCTATACTTTAGATCTATTCAGTAGCAGTAGTATAAATCAACAACTTAATCATGAATTTTACTGTCAATTGAAATTAGCTTGTAGAAACATAATAGTAAAGCAAACAATAATAATTCATACAAGTTGACACAAGTATTTAATGTGGAAAACCAATATGGGAAAAACCACCAGTAACATGCTACCAAGTTTTCACTCTTCTGAAGTGATGCCCTGTGAGGAGCCAACCCTGTTAAAGGTTACAATAACACACTGCTAGGTGTCACCTAGTTTAAGGATTTAATCACCCTATCAGGAGTGGCCTTGTTATAGGACTTAGAACATTCCACCTGAATGTCACCTTGTTAGAGGATTTATACAAATGACTGTTAAGTCAACCTTGTTAAAGGATTTAACTGATACAATGGTAAGAAAGTAATTAGCAGTTGTGATCTAGTACATACAACTTACTTTGCAAATTCAAATACAATTACAGCTCTGATGTTAACTTACTAGATATCCTGCATTGTCATTTCAACCTTCTGATCTACATGGAAATCCGTCAAGCAATCACACATGCAACTTTCTACTTCTGCCTTTTTGCCTTCTCTGCTAAATCATGCCAAATAGTAAATCAACTATGCAAACCTCTTGCATACACATACACTCTTCCACACACAATGAATAACCCTTTTAGGTTATCATATACCTCTCTATCTAGGTTAGATAAATATTTTTTCCACTTAAACAAGATCGTAGATCTTAGGTTAGGTCAGATCCAATGGATCATTCCATCTTTGCATTACATTTACTTATCCAAAGTAGTCTCTAATTAAATCTTGAAACCATGCATTAATTACGGTTACCCATACATTAAATGATGTGGATCAATCTTTAATTAACATTTCATATCCCAATAAAATCAACTAAGTTGGCCAGAGATCTCAAATCTCATCATTAATCCTATTACTGTAAGTCGGCCAACATCACTGTTTTCACTCAGCAATTTCAATGGTGCTCGGCATTGAGCAACTTTTTCTTGTCACAAGCAACTTTACTCAGCATAAGAAAATTTACTAAGCACAAGAAACTTTACTCGTCATAAAGCAACTTTGCTCAGCACAAGCCAAACTTTCTCGGCACAGAACAGCCAGAAAAATGATCTTTGAAAGATAAATAACTAATTACTTTGCCAGAGTGCCAACTGATCAAGTACCCTTTTAGTTTCCTTAACTCAACCATTCACTTGGTGTTCTTGTTAAATCTTCTTCATCAACAATAGATATGGTACTCAAATAGATAACAATAGTCTCACCAATAAAGGTTTGACGGCAATGACAAAATAACAATTGCTTGCATTGTCACTTTCCAACAATTTATCCTCAATCCTTGTAGATATCTAGCAAGCTTGACACTCTCTGGTTCAACCAAATTAGATTTCATGGTAAGCTTTTGGAATTCTTTAGTATAACTCGAGATTTCCATCTCTTCCTACCTTAGGGTTTGTCTCTTCTTATGAAGTTGAACTTCATAGTCCTCAGGTACATAGGCTTCCTTCACCAAGGTCACAATCTTCTTCCAAGTGCTTACTGGATTCTTTTCCATCTTCACCCTCTTTGTTTGAGTGAAATTCCACCAATTTAGGGAAGATACCTTCAACTAGGACTTTTCTATCTTAACCTTCTAATGCTCTGGTATCTCCTCACAGTCAAAGAAACTAGTGAGTGCATTAATCCAATCCATGACTTCTTTTGGATCCATCTTCCCATTGTAGATAGGTAGGTCAAGTTTAGTTTCCATGGTCCTTGTCACCATGGATTTCAAAGTCCTCAAGAGAAGCCTCTATTCTATAGGGATTTCTTCTTCTTCATCCTCCTACCAAGGGTCTCTTCATCACTCCCCTCCTCTTCAATTCCAGAGTTCCCACTACTCCCTTTCTTGACTTGTTCCTTGAGCCTTTCCATTTCTTGCCTCATCAACTTCCTCTTTGTATCATTCTCTTTCACCACCCTTAGTAGTTTAGCATTGGTCATCCTATTAGGAAGTTCACTGTCATCTCCTCCTTTGGACATGATTGAAACTTGTCTTCTTCCAAAGATCTACTAGTTTCTCTGATACCACTTGGAGCAGAGCCCCAAACTATGTCAAAAATGAATCTCTAGGGATCCATAATACCCCTACTCCCACACAATCTAGGGTTCTACTAAAGAGTTCCCAAAACCCACATTCACAAGACTAGGTCTTCCACTAGCCTTCAACACCCAAAAGGGAAAAATAGGACACAACTAGAACCAAGTAATCCAGGGATGGAACAAGGGTTCTATAAATATTAGATAATCATATCAGATGAAAAGAAACACAAATCCCTTATTGAGATATCTTTGAGATTCAATTTAGACACCTAAACCACCATAGGGCTACAAGGAGAAAATATGGATTTCTAAGGGAAAATTACTTGGAACTCCTCTACAGAAAGTCTTAACCATCCCCAAAGTCTTTAATCCATCCACCAACAACACCCTCCAAGCTAGGGTTCTTGATCAATCCCCTAACTCTTTTTGTCCTCAATTCTCTCCTAGGCCTAATAGGGCTAATAGGTCACTTTTCCAAAGAAACTACTTGAATCTTGATTCAATTTGTCATCACACCAATTTTAATCCTTGATGGATCTTATAAAACTCCTAAATCCAAGGATTTAGACTTCCATTCCAACCCTGGCCTGAGTTGCGCCTCAAAATCTCAATTTTGGATAATCACATATGAATGCCTGTCCAGAAGATTCAATCCTTTCTCCTTCCATCGACTTCCTCCTGATCTAAGACCTCAAAATTCTTAAATTAAATCATCCCCCCTTTCTCTCCCCAAAGGCTTAGAATTTTCCCATGGTGGAGTTTCTAGGAAAGAGGAAATTAGTGTCGAAACCCTAGTTAGGGCCTTCCACGGACTAGTGAACAATCAAAATTTGATAACTTTCAACCCTCTACACTTCAAGACTTCAAACCAATTGGAAAATTTTACCAACACACTAGTTAAAATTTTCCAATCCTTCAATGGTGCATTGGGATCCTTACAGAACCGCACAACTCTGACAAATAGTTAGAAATACAGAAAAGAGTTTTGATTTATTGATTTCAATGCAAAAAATTTACAAATTGTCCACTTCAACTATGGAGAGAGGTTTTTACACCATTACATATCATTCCCATGTGGTTCCAACCAAAAAAGGTGGTTGTGAACATTGGGATTCAAAAGTTGTAACTTTTTGCAAAAGTTGCTCTATGCAACATTGATAACTTTTTGACAACTTTTTGCAAAAGTTGTCACTCCTAACTAAACTTGTAAATTTTGTTGTTTTTACACCATAGGGGATCTTAGAAGGCCTAAAATGGAATTCCTATCCTTCCTTAGGTCCCCTAGACCATTCTAACCTACTCTACCCAAGATTGTCCAAATGGACTAAAGGTGGACAACTAAGTTTATAACATCACTTAGTGTCCCCTTGTCTTACATTTTAGGACTTATTGAAAACCTTGGATCTAAGATCCATTCACAAGCCTAACCCTTCTTGTTTGGATATACTGATGTGCTTTTAATGGATGAACTTGAGGGTGCTCCTGCACCAATATGCATGTATGTGTGTTTTCATCTTAGTTCATAATGAATCTCTTGTCTCCTTAAATAGACATCATAACTCATTTAATTTACATCCATATATTTTTTTGCTTAATCTCCATTATTGATTTTTCCACTTAATCCTTCATCAATAGTTGTGTTAAAAACACGTTTCAATCTCCTTCGTCTGATCATCTTGAATTTTCATAGTCGTTTGATCAACATAAAAAAAACTTATGTTGAACAATCATTCACTATTGGGTCAACAAGAAAACAATCAACATTCCTTGAATGTCATAATATACATTATTTTATCCTACTCGGTTAAGATATTTTTCTATCACAAAGGTTAAATTGATACAGTAATGCTCTGATTCAAATACAACTCTATTTGTAGATTTTTCAGATCTATGCTAAGTACATAATTCCTCTAATCAATAATCACTTCAGTCACTCTAATTCTTCATAGTCTTTTCCCCTCGGTAAATACTCTTTTTTGTCACTCGATAATGTCTGAAGAAATGCTTGGTTCTGTCTTCAACCAGTTTGATAAGTCATGCATGAAGTTAATCTCTTTAGCAATATGCATGTATGCGTGTTTGCATCTTAGTTCATAATGAATATCTTGTCTCCTTAAAAAGACATCATAAATCATTTAATTTACATCCTTAGATTTTTCCGCTTAATCTCCATTGTTTATTTTTTCACTTAATCCTTCCTTGGCAGTTGTGTTAAAAACATGTTTCAATCTCCTTCGTCTGATCATCTTCAATTTTCAAAGCCATTTGATCAATATAACAAACCTTATCAATTACCTCAAAATCATAAAAAAAAATGCCAGCTCATCATTTTATTTAGCCTTCATTTTATATAACTCGGTCAATACCATGATGCATCGGTGATACCTAGCTCGGTTAACACTAAACTCGGTATACACTACTTTTCTCAGTGTCATTTTTCTAACTCAGTGTATACATAATTCTTTAATTACCGATCGCATAAACATTTTTTATTCCAAATCTTCAATCCATGATAGATGTTTGTTACCATGATGATACTCAAACAAGTTGACATTAATGACAATACATTAACTGATTAATGTCTGTTATCACATTTGTAACTTGGTTGAACATCAACTCAATGACTAAAAACATACAATCAGTTGTAGTTCATCAATCTCTCCCTTTGGCATTGGTGGCAATACAATATGAAATATACAATATGAAAATGCCATAGAATACCAAACTTTAATTCTACAACTATATGAAACATGTTGTATCTATCCCTAGGTTGTTCATATAATGTGTTTAATCACTTCACAACATTAAAAAATCACCATGCAGACTCTCCCTACAGATTTGACTCTTTTGTTCTTCTCTCTTTGTAGACAGATATGTCATTTCTCTCCCTTTCTCTTTTATGTTTTTTATCCTTTGCAGTGGATCGATATTTCATTGAATCATCTCTCCCTTTGACAATAATGCCAAAAATAAAATATGCAGCTCTTCAGTAGCCAAAAAAATATCTTTGGTTTGTGGTTCAGATCATGTACCCTGAATGTACTGATATGCAATGTTGGTCTAGTTCTCATTTTGCATCAACATGATTGATATTCTTTTAAAATGTAGGTTGATGCACCCTCCTAGTCATCTTAGTCACTGATAGACAAGGGACAAACCCCTAATCTATTCCACAAGTACTCAAATGTATCCTTTGGTAAGGGTTTAGTGAATAAGTCAGTCAGTTATTCTGTGAATTGAACATATTACAGTGTTACTTGTTTTTCTTGTACATATTCCCTCAAGTAGTGATACTTTATAGATATATGCTTTGTTTTTGCATGCATCACCGGATTATTTGAAATATCAATTTCACTAGTATTGTCACAATAAATTATTACTAGGTCAGTGATCTCTTCATTCATACCTTTCAAAAGTTGTTTTATCCATGCAATGTTCAAACACTTTGCAGTAGCAACAACATATTTTTCTTCTGCAGTCGACTGAGAAATGCATCCTTGTTTCTTATTGATCCAAGTAACTAATATTTCTCCTACAAATAATGCTCCACTAGTAGTTCTCATTCTATCATCAATATTCCCAGCCCAATCAGCATCTGTGTAAACTTTTAGTTCAAACTTGCCATCTTTCTTGTACCATAAACCATAATCTTCAATGTTCTTCAAATATCTAAAAGTTCTCTTTACAGAAGTCAAATGTGATTCTTTAGGATTAGCAGAGAATCTTGCTACAATTCCAAGTGTGTGTGCAATATCTACTCTTGTGTGTACAACATACATCAATTTTCCAATCATAGATCTGTACAAGGTCTGATTTACCTCAGTTTCCTGATCTTCTTTTGTCAATTTGCATCTTGTGACCATAGGTGTACTGAGTGGTTTTGAATCTTCCATTCTGAATGTCCTTAGTACTTCCTTGATGTACTTTGATTTAGTAATGTATATGCCTTCATCTTGTTGTAAAATTTGCAAGCCAAGAAAAAAATTGATCTCTCCAAACATTGACATTTCAAATTCTTTTCTGATTTCATCAGCGAATGATTTGCATAAGTTATCATTACCTCCAAATATAATATCATCAACAAAAATTTCAGCAATTAGAATCTTATCAGTATTATCTCCTTTCAAGTATAATTTATTCTTATCACTTGTTCTAACAAATCCAATACTAATAAGATAGGGGTGTAGTCTTTCATACCATGCTCTTAGTGCTTGTTTTAGTCCATACAAGGCTTTGTGTAATGTACATACCATATTTGTATGATTAGGATCAACAAAACCTTCAGGTTGTTTAATGTATACCTCTTCTTCTAGTATCCCATTTAGAAATGCAGATTTAATATCCATTTGATATACTTTAAATACTTTGTAAGTAGCATAAGCAAACAATATTCTAACTTCTTCAAGTCTAGCAATGGGTGAAAATTTTTCTCCATAGTCAATACCTTCTTCTTGTGCATACCCTTTGCATACTAGTCTTTCCTTATTTCATGTAACATCTCCATTCTCATTCAATTTGTTTTTTGAATATCCATTTGGTGCCAATTACATTCTTATTACTTGGTATCAGTGCCAATGTTCATGTTTTGTTCTTTTGTACCTACTCAATTTCTTCATTCATTGCCTGAATCCCTTCATTTGCAAATGCATCTCTAACAATTTTAGGTTCAAATTCACAAATCAAACATGTGTTATCATTCAACTTACTTTGTTTCATCATCCTAGCTCTTGTATCTCCAATAATCTGATTATGTGGATGATGTCTTCTTACACACTTTGCAAGTAGAGGTTCATTTGTTTGTTCTTCATTGTGTTCTCCAGTTGGTGTATGATCATGATCTCCTATTGTAATGTCTTCCTATTCTCGGTTGGTGCATCTTGATTCTTGGTAACATTACCCTGGTGCTTGGTAATATTAGGCAGTTGCTCAGGAAAAGTGTTAGGATCTTCATTGTAAACAAATCTACTGTAGTATTCTGGTTCTCTTTTACTTTCAACATCATTCTTCTCAAAAAATTCATCTACTCTTAAATTTGTACTTTCAATGATCTTGTTAGAAGACTTGTTCAAACATATATAAGTTTTTCTCTTAGTAGAATATCCCAAAAATATTCCTTCATCACATTTTGAATCTAATTTACCATTTCTATCATCTTTCAGAATGTAGCATCGACTTACAAAATATTCTAAAGTAAATCACATTAGGTGTGTAACCGTACCATAATTCATAAGGTGTCTTGTTTGAATCTTTCTTTAGTTGTACTCGGTTCAATGTGTATATAGTAGTACTAACAACTTCCCTCCAATAAACTTGTGTGACACACTTTTCAATCATCAGTGTTCTGGCACAATCCATAATAGATCTATTTCTCCTTTAAACAATCCCATTCTGTTGTGGTGGGTGCAAAAACATGTCTCTTAATTCCATGCTCATTACAGAAGTTAGTGAAATCATCAGAAATAAATTCTCCTCCTCTATCTGATCTTAAACATTTCAGTTCTTTACCACTTTCCTTTTCCACTTTAGCTTTGTACCATTTGAACATCTTAAATGCTTCAGATATTTCTTTTAAGAGCATGACAGTCATCATTCTAGAATAGTCATCAACAAATAAAATAAAGTATCTATCACCATAATAACTTTTTATTCTCATAGGTCCACATAATTCATTATGTACTAGTTCTAGAATAACATTAGATGAATTTATTTTCTCTTAAAACTAGATTTTGACATTTTTCCTATTTGACAATTCTTACACATGACATGGTCATGTTTAGATATGCTTGGTAAGCCTCTTACTTTCCTTTTCTTACTGATCTTAACCATGTTTTCAAAATTCACATGGCATAACCTCTTATGCCACAACCACACATCTTCATTTCTAGCCATCAAACAAGTAGTTTCAGTAGTATCAAGATAGAATAGATTACCTTTTGATTATTCTCCAGTGCCAATCAACTTTCCCGCTTCATCATAGATTTTAGCATTTCTGTTCTCAAATGCAACTCAGTGACCTATTTTATATAATTGTAAAACAATCAATAAGTTATAATTAATTCCTATCACCCAATATGCATTCTCACATTTGATCATATTATTCAGCAATATAGTCCCTTTTCCTTTCACTAGACAAGGTGTATCATTTCCCATTCTAACAGATCCACCATTATAATGCTCAAGAAATTCAAATTTTTCTTTATCTCCAATCATATGATGATTACAACCACTATCAATAACCCAAATATCATTTTTTCTAACTTAAAAAATAAGTGATGTTTCAACATTCCTCTCATCTTCTTTTGAATCTTCTTTCATGGCTACAAACATTGTCTCAATATCTTCATCAATGTTGGTGTCGATGTCTTCATCTTTATTTTCAACAAGGTAACATGCCTTCTTGCCTTTGTCTTTGTAATCTCGGTTACCTCTTCTATCATATTGTTAGTTTCTTTTATATTCTCGATCATCCTTTTTGTCATTAGATCTTTCATTGTTTCTTTCATCATTTTTCTTGTTAGGGCAATTGGCAGCAAAGTGTCCAATTTATTTACAATTAAAGCATACCAAAGGTAGTTTACCTTTATATCTCCCTTTACCTTTATGCAATCTTCTGGCCATTAATGCTTCAATTTCGTCAAGTTCTCTCTCATCACTGTAACTGTCGCTATCATTTCTTATCATGTGCTTATTACCATATTTACTAATTTTTAGAGATGACATAAATGCAGACTCAACAGTAGGAATAATATTGTTGTCAAAATTGTTCAACTCAATGAAATCAGTCTACTGACTAGACCATCAATTGTGATATTATTTCTAGGTTTTGCTCTCATTTCATGCATTGAAGAGACTCTAATAGCATAAATAGGCAATAAAGTTATGAGAATCTTACTTACAATAGTTTCCTCATCAATAACTCCACTTGCTCCATGAATAGCATTCACAACCTCCTTGATTCGGTTACTGTACTGTGATATGTTTTCTCCTTCCTTCATTCTCATGTCATCAAACTTTCCTCTGAGACTTTTAGCTTTATCTCTTTGCACATTTACATCTCCTCCATGTACTAATGAGTACATGTAAGCTGGTCCCACATCTTCTTAGCTGATGTACATGTCTTGATATCCTCAAATTCAGCATCAGATAGTGAAGAAGCAAGCTCTATCATCATAGTATTATGTTCATGTCTTTCTCTTAGTTGATCAACAATCAAAGGTCCAATAGGTAAGGTGAACTCAGTATCCAAGTATTGTGTGACATCATTTCCAATCCTTGACACATATAGTCTCATTCTTCTCTTCCATGTTGAGAATTTTTCCTTGTTCAGCTTAGGCACATCTTTCTTATACATCTTGTGATCTTTAGCTTAAGTCCTTGAAAAGTTTCCTTCTAAGAACTGTATGCTCTAATGCCAATTTTTAGATAACTGAGAGGGGGGTGAATCAGTTAGTTCCAGTTATCCTATAGTCCCAAATACTCCCAGATGTATATAACAAAAATTTCAAACATATAAATTTCAACTCCATGAAATATAAACTGTGATCTCAAACTTGTCCTACCGAGTAGCAGTAAATCAATACTATGATTACCAATCAATGCACATTAAATTAATATGTAAATAAAAATAACAATCCGACACAACCATACACATTAACACATAGATTTTTAATGTGGAAACCATGCTAAGGGAAAAACCCCCAGGGACCGGTAACCCAAAATAATTCACTCTTCTAAAGTGAGCTCAATGAAGAGCTGACCCCATTAAAGGTTACAATGCACACTATTAGGTGTGACCTAGTTAGAGGATTTATCACTTACAGTTATCCCTTGACTAATCATTCACTATGGGGTTAACAAGAAAACAATCAACATTCCTTGAATGTCATAATAAAGACTATTTTGTCCTACTCAGTTAAGAGATTTTTCTGTAACAATGGTTAAACTGATACAGTAATGATCTGATTAAAATACAACTCTATTTGCATATTTTCAGATCTATGCTAAGTATATAATACCTCTGATCAATAATCACTTCAGTCCCTCTGATTCTTCATACTTTTTTTTTCTTGATAAATAGTCCTTTCTGTCGCTCGGTAATGTCTACAGAAATGCTCGGTCCTGTCTTCAACCTATTTGATCAGTCATGCATGAATTTAATCTCTTCAACAATATGAATGTATGCACATTTGCATCATAGTTCATAATGAATCTCTTGTCTCCTTAAATAGACATCATATCTCATTTAATTTCCATTGATTATATTTTGCCGCTTAATCTCCATTGTTGATGTTGCCACTTAATCCTTCCTTGGTAGTTGTGTTAAAAACATGTTTCAATCTCCTTCGTCTGATCATCTTGAATTTTAATATCCATTTGATCAACATAACAAACTTTATCAATTACCTCAAAATCATAAACAAATGACATCTCATCATTTTAGTTGGCCTTCAGTTTATATAACTCGGTCAATATTGTGATACGTCAGTAATACCTAGCTCAGTTAACACTAAACTTAGTAGACATTGTGTTTTCTTGATGTCCTTTGTTCTGACTCAGTGTATGCATAATTCTTCAATTACTGACTGCATAAACTTTGTTTATTCCAGATCTTCAATTCATAATAAATGTTTGTTACCACGATGATACTCAAACAAGTTGACATCACTAACAATACATTAACTGATTAATGTCTATCATCACATTTGTAACTTGGTTGAATATCAACTTAATGAATTCAAACATACAATTAGTTGTAGTTCATCATGATGGATTAGCATAATTAGCATTTTTGCTAAGTGGACAGATTGTAACTATTGAAGTTCGATTGCAAAATTGGGATAGCGATCTACAAATTTTGAAGGTTAATTTCAGTGATGTCTTCATTATAATGTAACTAGGTGTTACTACTCTTACATTAATACAAACTTTGACACTTTTTTTCATACCTTTGTCATTTTTGTCAAAGGGGGAGTGAATGAAATGATGTAATTAAGCTGAATTTTGGCTTAGTTCATGAGAAATGTAACTTTAATGGTAAAGGGAAGCAGTATATGTGATTTTAATTCCTAGGGGGAGCTTTTGAGCTATTGGGAATTAGTTTACTACAATGAAATGCAATGCATTTTTAATTTCTGGAGTAGATTAGACATTTAGGAAAATTTCATGTTTACTTTTCTAAGTGTTTCCATAAATGCCAAAGGGGGAGATTGTTGGAAATTGGTGAAGATGATCTATGTTTTGATCATAGAATTATATTATGGTTTTGTCATTTCTAGAAACATGACATACTGGAGGCAAGAGATTGGTTTTACCGATGGTGTTGAAGATCTAATTTAAGAAATGACTAAGTGTGCAGCCAATCGGGTAGAAGACAAAATGAAAGGAATAGTCAATCAGATCAGGAGTTGGAGATCGAGTTAAGATGTACAATCATGTAGTTAACATCTACAGAGGTATACTACCTACATATATGATTGCATCAGTTAGTTTGAAGATCTCTGCAAGTTATTGAAGATTCAAGTGGACTAACAAGATGAACAAGAGACAATTAGAACAAGTTTGGTTAGATTGGTTCCTCGGTCTATTTAATTTTTGTAAATGATTGTTTTTGACCTGATTAATGTTGTGTTGAATCTATTGATTTGACCAATGTGTTTTGACATGGTCAGATTTGATTTTTAGGTTGGTGGGTAAAACATTTTAGGGCAAAGGATGACTTGTGTAACTTGTTATAAAAGAAGGATGAATTTATGAATTAGGGTTAATGTGGTGATGTTTATATGACACGATTATAGATTGTGATTGTTTGAAGGTTTTTCATTCTTAAGGAAGCATTGTGAGAAGAACTGAAGCGAATCTATTAGACAGGAAAGTCATTTTCAGATTAGTTTTTCTTGGGTGTATCTAAATGAAAGTCCTTTAACTAGGTCACTCCTAACAGGGTGAGAAAGATATAATTTGATAGGATCTAAAGTTTAAATGCTCTAACAAGGTGACTCTTAGAAGGATTTTCAAATATCTTGACAAAGTAGTCTTTAACAAGACTTATGATAACTTTTAACCATGCTAAAATAATCTTAACTGGGTATACCCCTCCCCTAGTGTTTGTAATTTGTCCTAACAGGGAAACTTTATTTGGTGCACTACTAAAATTTGAGGGTATCATATCATATGTGGTTTTTTTTGGAAATGAGATAAGTAACTGAGAGGGGAGGGTTGAATCAAATATATTACTCCAAAACAAATCCTTTTTCCCTTAGATGTCTTAAACAATATAACATTGTTACTCGGTCAATTAAGATATTCTTCTGTAACTCAGGCGTCAAAGCAATCTTTATGTTATCCAATGCAATTATACTTTAGTGATTAAGTGAAGAAACATAAATCATGAAACAAATAACATATACACAGGTGACACCAAGATTTAACGTGGAAACCCAATATGGGAAACACCACCAATTTAACTAGTTACTATTTTTCACTCTTCTGAAGTGAGCCTTGTTAGGAGCCAACCTTGTTAAAGGTTACAAAACACACTATTAGGTGTGACCCTGTTACAGGATTTAAATCACCCTGTGAGGAGTGTCCTTGTTAGAGGTCTTCAACACTTCAACATATAAATTCTACCTTGTGAGAGGATTTACAAAAATACTGTTAAGTCTACCCTATTAAGAGATTTGAGATCACTACTACAATTGTTAGAAAGTAACAATGAATTGACCTATATGTGTAAGCAATTATCTTTTTTGATTGAGATTACTGTTCTAATTATAATTGGATCCTTGCTTGATCAAATATTCTATTGCATCTCTGAGTATTTTTCACTCAATTAGAATCCCATCTGATTTTTCCTTCACTCTTCATATCATAGAGTTCCACACTTCTTCTTATCTTCAAATTTTTACTTACTTCTCCCTTCATCAATCCAAACTTTACCTTTCATATATATGATAAGCCCTACCAAGTCAGCTTGAATACACTTCTAAATAAATAAAAAATCACTATTCAATCAACCTCATATAACCAATTAATTATAAAATGTAAACCATTGTTAGTCAGTTGACACTGAATAATCAACTCAGTCAACACTGTGTTTCTTTAATGCCCGACCATGACTAAAATTCCCGAGTGACTCGGTCAACACTAAACATCTTCAATACCCGACTAGTCTCGGTCAACACTGAAAACTCTTTCAATTCGCCAAATGTGCTTGGTCTGGATGTAGACATTTGTGTAGAATCACTACATAAGTTTATATACATGTGTAACATCAATGACAATACACAATTGAAAAATTGTCTTCAATAATCTCCCTCTTTGGCATTGATGGCAAGACAACATGTCATAATACAAATAATTGTAGAGAAACAAAAAACTTTCTTTAATGTCCTTAGCTTCATTCTGATTCTCATCCAAAAAATCCCTCTGTCATCAAACTCTGTCTCTGATAAGATTTCTCCCTTTGTTATTTGAACTCTCCCTTTGACATAAAACATTGTCTCTTAAGGGATTTCTTTTGTATTATATCACACTCTCCCTCTTTAACAACAGATGCCAAAGACTCCATCTCCACAAATACTAATATCAATACCAATAGTCAATACTATTTCTCTTTGAATTTGTAATGTACCTAAATATACTAATTGATCTGCAATGGGCTCTAATGTACTTGCATCAACTGATAGATCCTCATTGTGGCTCAGGTTGATGCATCATTAAACTATGTTTAAGTGAGCCTTAGTTAGGGGAAGCACCCCTAGCTTTCCTCTAAGATACAAAAATGCATCCTTAGGTAAACTTTTGGTGAATATGTCTACAACTTGTTCTTTAGTACTCACATATTCCAACCTTACTTCTTTATTCTGTACCAATTCCCTTAATAAATTATACTTTATTGCTATATGATTATTTTTGGTGTGCCTCACAGGATTATTTGAATTGTTAATGGCACTAGTGTTGTCACAGTAGATAATAACTGGTTCTTTTACTTCATCCTTCATTCTTGATAGCAACTGTTTTAACAATATGATGTTTGAACAATTCACTACTGCAACAACATATTCTGCCTCTGTTGTAGACTAAGATATACAATTATTTTTCTTGCTAGTCCAAGACACTAACCTATTTCCAAGAAAGAAAGCTCCACTACTGGTGCTCTTCCTGTCATCAATACTTCCAGCCCAATCAGCATCAGTGAATGTCTTCAAATCAAAGTTCCAACCTTTCGTATACCATAAACCATAGTCTTCAGTACCCTTCAGATATCTCAAAATTCTTTTTATTGCCATTAGGTGATTGTCTCTAGGATTATATGAAGATATTGCAACAATACCAACAACTAATGCAATATTAGGTCTAGTGTGAACAACATATTGCAATTTTCCAATCATGGATCTGTAGTTGGTCTGATCTACCTCTTTTGAATCATCATCCTTAGACAATTTTTGTCCAGTACCTATGGGTGTTCTAACTGGTTTGGAATCTTCCATTCCAAATTTCTTGAGTATCTCCCTGATATATTTTGATTGATTAATGTAGATACCATCCTTCATTTGATGAACTTGTAATCCAACAAAGAGTTTAATCTCACCAAACATGGACATCTCAAACTTTTTACTCGTAGCTATAGAGAATGCTTTGCATAAGTCGTCATATCTAGTGAATAATATGTCATCAACAAATATCTCTGCTAACAATATTTTTTTCTGTGGTCCTTCTTTGATGTAAAAGCTATTGTTATCATTAGTTATCTAAAATCCAATATTTACTAGTTAACTATGTAGTCTTTCATACCAGGCTCTGGGTGCTTTCTTTAGTCCATAAAATGCTTTTTGTAGCTTGCAAACCATATTCCTTCTGCTAGGATCAAAAAATCCTTCAAGTTTCTTAATGTAGACTTATTCTTCTAGGATTCCATTCAAAAATGGAGATTTCCCATCCATTTGATATAATTTGTATCCTTTATGTGTAGCATATGCCAGAAGAGTTCTGACTCCTTCAAGTCTTGCAACAAGAGAAAAAGTTTCTCCATAATCAATACCCTCTTCTTGAGCATATCCTTTACAAACTAGTTTGTCTTTGTTTCTAGAAACTTCACCATTTTCATTCATCTTATTTCTAAAAACCTACTTGGTTCCAATCACATTCTTTTCCTTTGGTCTAGGCACAAGAGTCCATTTTTTGTTCTTCTTAATCTGCTCAATTTCTTCATTCATTTCTTATATCCAATTTTTATCATTCAATGCATATTTATTAGTTCTAGGTTCAAATTCACTAAGTAAACATGTACCTTTGAGTTTGTTCATTTTCATTACACCTTCTGTCTGATCTCCAATTATTTTCTTAGGTGCATGATTCCTTCTAACATATCTGGAAAGCATTGGATCCTTCATTCTTGATTCTAGACTTGATCCAATAGGTCTATCATTCTCAAACATTTTTTTATGTTCTTTTGTCTGATGCTTGGGTTCCACTGTCTTTGACTTGGGTTCCTTTGTCTATGACACAGGTTCCTCTATCTGAGACTGGGCTCCCTCTATTTGGTGACTCAGTCTCTTCTACTAGCAGCTCAGGTTACACAGGCTGTAACTTGGGTTGTACAGTTTGTGTTAGTATATTCAGTGGTTGACATTTCTACTGTCCAATGACTATTGCTCGATTCATAGGCACAGTATCAGGTTCATGATACACAATGTTCTTGGAGTCTTCAATCTATTTACTACTCTGCTCTTCACATCTTTCTGCAAAATCTTCAATCTTGACATGTAAACTTTCTATGAATTTCTGAGTAGTAAGATTCAGACATTTGTATGCTTTGTTTTTACATGAGTAGCCTAGGAATATTCCTTCATCACTTTTTCCATCAAGTTTTCCATTTCTTGCTTCCTTTGAGATGTAACATTTGTTTCCAAATACTTTGAAATAATGAACATTAGGTTTATAGCCATACCATAATTCAAAAGGTGTCTGGTTACTACATTTCTTCAATTGAACTCAGTTCAAGGTGAACACTGTAGTGCTGATGGCCTCCTTCCAGTATTTGGAAGCAACATTCTTTTCAATCATTAGCGTTCTGGCACAATCCATAATGGATATGTTTCTTCTTTCTGCTATTCCCTTTTGCTATGGTGTACCAGGGCATATACCTATCTTTTAATTCCTCTTTCATTACAGAATTCATTGAACTCATTAGAAATCAATTCTCCTCCTTTGTCAGATCTTAGACATTTTATTTTCTTTCTTGTTTCTTTTTCAACTCTTGCAAGATACCATTTGAATTTATGAAAAGCTTCTAATTTTTCTCTGAGAAACATGATAGTCATCATTCTGGAATGATCATCAACAAATAGAATAAAATACTTTTCTCCAATATAGTTTGTTGTCCCAATTGGTCCACATAGGTCAGTATGTACCAATTCCAAGATTTCATCAGTATTGTAATTTTTTCTCTAGAAACTTGTCTTTCTCATCTTTCCAATTTGACATTGTTTGTATATTGCTAACTCGTGTATCTTCAAAATAGGAATAACTCTAGCTCTCTTGTTCTTTCTTATGTTTACCAGATTATCAAAATTTACATGACACAACCTTTTATGTCATAGCCAAATTTCTTCTACTTGTGCAATAAAGCATGAACTTTCAATGAGATCAAGATAGAATAGATTACATTTTGTTTGCCTGCCAGTTCCAACTAGGTTCCCTTTACCATCCAGGAGCTTGGCCTTGCCATTCATGAATTCTACCTTGAAACCAATGTTGTTCAGCTATGCTACAATTAGTATATTTCTACCTATTCCTTAAACCCAATAAGCATTCTCACATTTGATTCCTTCTGTCAAAGTATTGCAACCTTTTCCTTTCACATAGCAAGGTTCATCATTCCCAAAACTGACACTCCCACCATCATAGTGCTCAAGATGTTCAAATTTTGTTGTATCACCAGTCATGTGATGAGAACAACCACTATCAATTATCCATGCCTCATTTTACTGATATGGGAGAAAAATGATGTCTTTTCATCTTCTTCATCTGACTCATCCATAATAGTAATATAAACCATTTCATATTCATCTTCATCACTATCAAAAACTTTAGAAATATAACAAGAATTCTTACCTTTGTCCTTGTATATCTTGTAGTTATTGAAATATTTCTTTCCTTTGTACTTGTTGAACTTTTTCTCATCTTTGTCTTCTTTGTTCGGACACTTGGCAGCAATGTGACCAACCTCATTGCATGAAAAGAAAATCAATGGCATTCTTCCTTTGTATTTTCCTTTGGAAGCTCTTCTTGCAAGTAATGCTTCAATGATATCTAGATCTTCATCATTAGATTCATCATCACTATCACTTTCAATCTTCTCCCCTTTTTAGTATCTATCCTTCTTACCAAGATTTAATTTAGCTTTGAATGCAGGCTCAAGATTGCTAGAGCTAGGAGAATAATTGTCAAAGTTGTCCAGCTCAAAAGTTGTAAGCCTTCCAACTAATGTATCCAGAGTTATATCCTTACTGCACCTCATCTCTTGAATAGCTGAAACACTAATAGCATAGATAGGAAGTAAAGTTCTTAATACCTTGCTGACCACTTTTGTATCTTCAATTATTCCTCCTTCAGCTATGATGGCACTCACAATATTCTTTATTCTTTCACTGTATCTTGTAATGTCTTCTCCTTCTTTAATTTTCATCTAGTCAAATTGTCCTCTGAGACTTTTTACTTTGGCTCTCTTTACATTTGCATCTCCTCCATGAATTTCCTATAATTTCTTCCACATATCATAGGTTGTAGGGTAGTCCTTGACTTAATCAAATTCCAAGTAGCTGAGTGAGGAAGCTATATCAATCATCATTATGTTATGGAGATTTTGTTCCATCATCTGTTCCACAGTCATAGTTGTTGTTGGTTCCACATACTTTTTGTCCAAAAATTGCAAACCAGCATCTCCAATAGTAGATAGATGTAGCCTCATCAACTTTTAACACGCATGGAAGTTGTCTTTCTTTAGCTTTGGGATCTCCCTTATGTAAGACATTTTTGATCTTTAGCTTAGACCTTGAAACCTTCTCTGAAATCACTTGAAGCTCTTATACCAATTTTGAAAATGAGATAAGTAACTAAGAGGGGAGGGGTGAATTAGTTACTCCAAAATAAATCATTTGTCCCTTAGATGTCTTAAACAATATAACATTGTTACTAGGTCAATTAAGATATTCTTCTGTAACTTTGGTGTCAAATAAATCTTTATAATATCCAATGCAATTATACTTTAGTGATTAAGTGCAGAAACATAAAGCATGAAAAAAATAGCATAAACACAGGTGACACCAAGATTTAACTTGGAAACCCAATATGGGAAAAACCACCAATGTAACTAGTTACTATTTTTTCTCTTCTGAAGTGAGTTATATTAGGAGCCAACCTTGTTAAAGGTTACAAAACACACTATTAGGTGTGACCCTGTTAGAGGATTTAAATAACCCTATGAGAAGTGGCCTTGTTAGAGGTCTTCAACACTTCAAGATAGAAATGCTACTGGTGCAGGAGCACCCAAACTGAACAAACTATTCTTATGGACCCTAGGGGTTCTCTCAAGGTCCTAAGAGGCCTTTAAAAATGCTTAGACATTAGGATTAGACACTGGATCACCATGTAAGGCCATAGTACCAAGTTTGGCACATTATGAGCCCTTGGGTCACTATGAGTCATTAATGATCCCAAATCCTAGGAATAGTTTATTTTTTATTTTTTAGTGTTTTGATCCACTAGGGATCACCTAAATAACATCCTAACCAAATTTGGTCATTAGATTTGCGAAATTGCAAAAAATGTAAAAGTTGCTCAAAAGTTGTCAAGCAACTTTTGAGCAAACTTAACAACTTTTCAAAAACCAACTCCCAAATAGTCAAGTCAGTTCAAAATTGTCATGTAACTATTGGGAGTGTCTACATTAGCCCTTTTAGGCAGGTGGTAGGTTGATGATGTACTTTGATATTTGAAAATTAATAAACGTAACCATTTTCTTGCATTCTGAAGAAAATAGTCATCGTGTATGGTCAGGTACAGATAGAGGGGCATGTGAGTCTAACACCAAAAGTTAGGGGCATGAATCTACTTCCATTTGGTCTTGGTCTCATGTGTTGATCGATCTTGGTTTAAAATATATTCCATTTTCAAACTCACTGCCTAGATTATAGGCCCTAATTCAGGGTTTCCTAGTAGATTAATTGTATTTCTCCTTTCCGCCATGGGAATCTAATGGCCCTTGGTGGAAAGTTTGTTTTTAGGATTCTCTTCAAGATTCTACAAGATAGGTTCTTCAAGTTTCAGGGAAATGGAAATGAAGTGATGCCCTAGGTGTATATCCTTATGTATGCACCTATCCAGAATTAGGACAGTAGTCATAATTTTTATTTGGGGATTGACCAGAAGCCCTAAGGCCCAGGAAGAGTCATTTTTGCACACCCTTACATGACCCAATATTAAGTTTGGGCATTGGATGCATCTAAAGGACACTTGTAGTGTGAATGGAGGCCTAATTAAGGCTAATCGGTGGAGCAATTTGGTGTGTCATTCTATCTTATTTTTAATCTCAAGTTCTAGGGCTTGAGTCCAAGGTCATAGGCTATAAAGGGTGTCTCAATCCCCAACCATTTCATAGGGTTATGTGGAAGAATCTCACTTGAGATCAAAATTCCTTCTAAAAAAGGCTACAAGCATAGTCTTGTGATTATGAAGCAACCATGTCTTATGGATTGCATTTGAGTAAAAGAACCATTGTAACTATTCAATAGGGACCTAAATAGAACATACCTACAAGCATAGGTCACCCCTAGTCCCATATGTCACTTTGGGGGTATTCTTGTGAATGAGGGTCACTTGCTTGTGAGACCAACCTTGGTAGTTGGTGTTGGAGGATTGGTGAAACCTAGTGATTAGGTTACCCTTGGGGGTTTAGGGTTGTGATAGCCTTAACCAAGTCCTTCCTCCACACTTGTGATAAGTGTCAAGCATTTTTGTTTTGAAAGTTGGTGACCTAGGGAACATTGCCTCATTTGGGTCACTTAGAGGCTTCCAGTTGCCCACTTTGCATCAACTAGTATCAGAGCTATGTCTGATCCTGAGGATGAAGATGTCCCTTCAAAGGTTACAAACATTGAATTGGCAAAGATGGTGAGAGAACAAAGGGCAGAAAATGCAGCCTTGACAAGGAGACTACAAGAGTTGGAAAGAAAGGTAGAAAGGGGTAAGGAAGTTTCCTTTGGTGATGAAAATTGGAGTGAGTCAGATGAGGATACCCCTGATCAGGATGAGAACATTCTTGCAGACCAAATACCCCTTCAAGATGCCTTGAAATATATGGGGAGAGGAACCATGGAGGAAAATTTGGATCTACCAAATTTTAGTGGAAAGATGAATGCAGATGTGGCCTTGGATTGGATAGAGGCCCTAACTATATTATTTGAGTGTGAGGACATCCCTGAGAAGCAGAGAGTGAAGATGAAAAGATCCAAGTTGAAGGGAGAGCCCTAACTTGGTGTAACTTCATCCAAACAGAGAGGGTGAAGAATGGGAAGAGCATGATCTCTTCATGGAACAAGATGATTGCATTGGTCAAAGAGACTTATGTGCCTGAAGACTATGGAGTACAACTCCATAGAAGGAAGCAAAGCCTAAAGAAAAAGGATATGGATGTAGGCTCATACACCAAGGAGTTCCTAAAGTTGTGTATGAAGACAAATGTGGTAGAAGATGAAGAAGAAAAGTTGGCAAGATATTTTAATGGTCTGAAAATAACCATTCAGGAGGAACTCAGCCTACATTGACCTACCTCAGTGAAAAAGTGCTATCAAATGGCGCTCAAGGTAGAGGACAAGTGGAAGAGAAAGAAAGAGTTTGGAAAGGGAAAGACTAATGACAATGGGAAGAATTTCAGAGGTAGAGGAACCTCTTGGAATAGAGGGCAATACAATGGTAATAGCAGCAGGACCCTTGACCAAAGAGACAAAGAGAACAATGATTCAAACTCAAGAGGAAACCATAGAGGAAGAAGACCCTTCAATAGGAGAAGGACAAACATTGGAAGAGGAAATGGACCATTGAGGTGTTACTAATACAATCAATTAGGACACCATGCAGGAAGATGCCCTGAGAAGAGGAACAATAACAACCAAGGAGAAAGGAGAGCACAACTCATTGAAGAGGACAAGAAAGATGACAATACAAGGGAATTAGAACCAGAGGAAGGACAATGATTGATGATGAGACAAGTCTTCCTCCAAGTTCCACAAATCCAAGAACCTCCTAAAAGAAAGAACCTCTTTAGGACAAAGATCAAATGCAATGGGAAGGTATGTAACTTACTTATTGATTCTGGTTCAACTAAGAATTTAGTGTCTTGTGAAATGGTTCAAAAACTAAATCTTCCTAAGAAGCCTCATCCTTTTCCTTACCATGTGTCTTGGTTAACAAAGGGTCAGCAAAGTCTAGTCATTGGACAAGCATGGATAGAGTTTTCAATAGCAGACTTTAAAGATAAAGTTCTTTGTGATATTGTTGAAATGGATGCCTCCCACATCCTTTTAGACAGGCCTTGGTAGTATGATGTTGATACCACACACCATTGTAGAAAAAATACCTACTCTATCACCAAGGATGGGAAAACATTCGTCATGAAACCCCTATCTGATAACAAAACTGAGAAAGAACCAACTGTCATAGCCATGGGGGAGAAAGAAATGTTAAAAGTTTTGAAAGAATCTGAAACTGAAGCATATGTCTTAATATCCAAGCCTAAGGATAATGTAAAATTTGTTAAGGATGATCCTATACCAGATGAAGTTCAGAAGTTACTCACAAAATATAGTACTGTCACTGCTAGTGACCTGCCCACAACCCTCCCTCCCTTAAGAGATATTAGTCATCAAATTGATTTGATACCTGGCTCCTCTTTTCCCAACAAAGCCCCATACAAGATGACTCCAGTGCAGCATGTTGAGATAGCAAGGCAAGTGAATGAACTACTAGAGAAGGGAATCATCCAAAAGAGTCTCAATCCATGTGTTGTCCCTTCAGTTTTATCCCCTAAAAAAGATGGAAAATGGAGATTGTGTACTGACAGCAGAGCATTAAACAAGATAATAATAAGATATAGATTTCCAATCCCAAGAATGGAAGATCATCTGGACCAACTAGGCACTACTTGTTACTTCACTAAGATTGATTTAAAATCAGGATATCATCAAATGAATATTAACCCCGAAGATGAATGGAAGACATCGTTTAAGACAACTAAAGGTTTTTTTGAATGGCTTCTATTTCCTTTTGGCTTGAGCAATGCACCTATTACATTCATGAGATTAATGAATGAGGTCTTTATTGATTTTATTGGCAAATTTATGGTCATATGTTTGGATGAGATTCTGATTTATAGTCATAGAAAAGAGGAACATCTTGATCATGTTGAGCAGGTTCTAAGAAGACTCCATCAGCACAAGTTAATGATTAACTAGGAAAAATGTATGTTTATGAAAATGGAACTCATCTTCCTAGGTTTTGTCATCTCCCAAGGCACTCTCAAAATGGATCTAGAGAAGGTTGCAGCAATAGTCAACTGGCCTCCACCAAAGAACCAAGGTGATGTTAGAAGCTTTCATGGTTTAGCAACTTTTTATAAAAATTTCATCAAGAATTTTAGCCATTTGTGTGCTCCTATGTTGGACACAATAAAAGGTGGAAAGAAGACTAGGTTTGAGTGGACTAAGGAGGCAGTAGATGCTTTACAATATCTCAAGAACAGAGTGGAAAAATACCCAATCTTGGTACTCCCTGATTTCAGCAAAGTATTCACTGTTGAAACTGATGCAAGCAACTTGGCCATAGGGGCAGTCTTGAGCCACGAAGGTAAGGCTATAGCATTTTTCTCAGAAAAATTGAATGATGCCAACAAGAGGTATACTACTTATGATTTAGAGTTTTATGCAATGGTGCAAGCCTTGAAAAAGTGGAAACAATATTTACTCCCTAAAGAATTCATTGTTTATACTGATAACCATGCTTTAAGTTTTCTAAACAGTCAAGAGAAGCTTGGAGTCAAACACATTAAGTGGATGGAGTAGTTGCAAGCATATACCTTCAACATAAAACACAAAAAAGGAGTGGCAAACAAAGTGGTTGATTCCCTAAGTAGAAGGATTGGATTAGTTGAGGAAGTTCAACTTCAGACTGTAGGGATTGACTCCCTAAAACACCTATATGCTGATGATACAAAATTTGGAGAAGCTTTTGAGGTATGCACTAAAATGGTTGGCAAATACCATACTGAATTTTCTGATTTTCTAATTCAGAATGAATTATTATTTAAAGGATCCCAATTGTGCGTCCCTAAATATTCCATGAGAACAAACATTATCGAGGAGAAACATTGTGGTGGCTTAGGAGGACATTTTTGCATAGATAAGACCACTGAATTAGTAAAAAGAAGTTATTTTTGGCCAAAGGTGGGGAATGAAATAAAGAAATTTTTTGAGTCTTGTACCATTTTCTAGCAAGAAAAGGGTGTATCCAATAACCAAGGATTTTATCAACCCCTACCAATTCCCTCTAGGCCATGGGAATAAATTTCTATGGATTTTGTTATGGGTTTGCCAAGGACAAAGCAGGGTTATGATAGTGTTTTTGTAATAGTGGATAGATTTAGTAAAATGGTGCACTTTGTTCCTTGCAAGAGCAAAAATGATGCCTCTCATATAGCACACCTATTCTTTAAAGAAGTGGTTAGGATACATGGCCTACCACAAATAATAGTATCTGATAGAGATGTAAAATTTCAAGGTCACTTTTGGAGGACACTCTTCAAAAATTTGGGCACAAATCTAACTTATAGTTCAGCATACCACCCTCAAACAGATGGGAAAATGGAGGTGGTAAAAAGATCACTTGGTAATCTCTTGAGATGCTTAACCAAACATTATACACAAAGTTAGGACATAATCATACCTCAGGCAGAATTTACATTTAATGACTCCATGAATAGATCCACTTGAAAGACACCATTTCAAATAGTGTATGGACTTCATCCTAAAGGTCCATTAGATTTAGTGGAATTACCATATGATTTCAGAGTGAGTGCACAAGGAGAAGAGTTAGCTAAACTAATCTCTAAACTGTAGACATAGGTAAAAGAATCACTACAATAATCAACTATGAAATACAAAGCACAAGCAGACAAGAGGAGAAGAGAAGTTCACTTCAAAGTTGGAGATAAGGTGTGGGCATACCTAAGGAAGGAGAAACTCCCTAAAGAAAGATATTCCAAGTTGCACATGAAGAAGATTGGTCCTTGCACAATCCTCACCAAGATGGGTGAAAATACTTATGTGATTTCCTTGCCTCCTACCTTACTGATTTCTCCCATTTTTAATATTGCAAACCTCACCCCTTACATGTGTGTTGCAGACATTGTCAATGTGCAGGGATCACAAGTTGAAGATGCTGGAGACTATGTAATAGATCTCCCATCAAGAAAGAAAGTGGAACTAGACACCATTTTGGAAACTAAATTTTTGAAGCAGACAAGAAAGAACAAGTACATGCATTACTTAGTAAAATGGAAAGGGCTCCCTTCAATAGATGCTACCTAGATGACAAAGGACCATAACGAACAACATGGAACCACTATTGACCAGCTATCCTCAAGTGGGAACTTGAGTTCAAATCTCATGGGGAGTATGGTGCAGGAGCACCCAAACTGAACCAACTATTCTTATGGACCCTAGGGGTTCTCTTAATGTCCTAAGAGGCCTTTACAAATTCTTAGACATTAGGATGAGACACTGGATCACCATGTAAGGCCATAGTACCAAGATTGGCACATTATGAGCCCTTGGGTCACTATGAGTCATTAATGATCCCAAATCCTAGGAATAGTTTATTTTTGATTTTTTAGTGTTTTGATCCACTAGGGATCACCTAAATAACATCTTGACCAAATTTGGTCATTAGATTTGCGAAATAGCAAAAAATGTAAAAGTTGCTCAAAAGTTGTCAAGCAACTTTTGAGCAAACTTAACAACTTTTCAAAAACCAACTCCCAAATAGTCAAGTTGGTTCAAAATTGTCATGTAACCATTGGGAGTGCCTACATTATCCCTTTCAGGTGGGTGGTAGGTTGATGATGTACTTTGATATTTGAAAATCAATAAAAGTATCCATTTTCTTGCATTATGAAGAAAACAATCATCATGTATGGTCGGGTACAGATAGAGGGGGTTGTGAGTCTGAAAAAAAAAGTTAGGGGAATGAATCTACTTCTATTTGGTCTTGTTCTCATGTGCTGATCGATCTTGGTTTGAAAATTATTCCATTTTCAAACTCACTACCTAGATTATAGGCCCTAATTCAGGGTTTCTTAGTAAATTAAGTGTATTTCTCCTTTCCACCATGTGAATCTAATGGCCCTTGGTGGAAAGTTTTTTTTTAGGATGCTCTTCAAGATTCTGCAAGATAGGTTCTTCAAGTTGGAGGGAAATGGAAATGAAGTGATGCCCTAAGTGTATATCCTTATGTATGCACCTATCCAGAATTAGGACAACAGTCATAATTTTTTGGGGGGGATTGAACAGAAGCCCTAAGTCTAAGGAAGAGTCATTTTTTCACACCCTTACATGAGACAATATTCATTTTGGGCATTGGATGCATCTAAAGGACACTTATAGTGTAAATGGAGGCCTAATTAGGGCTAATCAGTGGAGCAATTTGGTGTGTCATTCTATCTTATTTTTAATTTCAAGTTCTAGGGCTTGAGTCCAAGGTCATAGGCCATAAAGGGTGTCTAAATCCCCAACCAGTTCATAGGGTTATGTGGAAGAATCTCACTTGAGATCAAAATTACTTCTAAAAAGGCTACAAGCATAGTCTTGTGATTGTGAAGAAACCATGTCTTATGGATTGCATTTGAGTGAAATAACCATTGTAAATATTCAATAGGGACCTAAATAGACCATACCTACAAGAATAGGTCACCCTTGGTCTTATATGTCACTTTGGGGGTATTCTTGTGAATGAGGGTCATTTGCTTGTGAGACAAACCTTGGTAGTTGATGTTGGAGGATTGGAGAAACCTAGTGATTAGGTTACCCTTGGGGGTTTGGGGTTGTGATAGCCTTAACCAAGTCCTTCTTCCACACTTGTGATAAGTGTCAAGCATTTTGGTTTTAAAAGTTGGTGACCTAGGGAACATTGCCTCATTTGGGTCACTTAGAGGCTTCCAGTTGCCCACTTTGCATCAGCTACCTTGTGAGAGGATTTTCAAAAATAATGTTAAGTCTACTTTGTTAAGAGATTTGAGATCACTGCTACAATTGTTATAAAGTAACAATTAATTGACCTATATGTGTAAGAAATTATCTTTGCTGATTCAAATCACTGTTCTGATTATAACTGGATCCTTGCTAATCAAATATTCTATTGCATCTCTGAGTGTTCTGTGCTTAATTAGAATCCCATATAATTTTGCCTTCACTCTTAATATCACATAATTCCACACTTCTACTTATCTTCAACTTTTTACACACTTCTCCCTTCATTAATCCAAACTTGACCTTTCATATATATGATAAGCCCTGCCAATTTGGCTTGAATACACTTCTAAATAAATAACAAATCACAATTCAGTCGGCTTCATATAACTAGTTAATTATAAAATGTAAACCATTGTTAGTCTGTTAAAATTGAATAATAAACTTGGTCAACCCTTTTTTTCTTTAATGCTAGACCATGAATTAAATTCCTGAGTGACTCGGTCAACACTGAACATCTTCAGTACCCAACTAGTCTCGGTCAACACTGAAAAACTCTTTCAATTCACCAACTGTGCTCAGTCTGGATGTAGACATTTGTGTAGCATCACTACATAAGTGTATATACATGTGTAACATCAATTAAAATACACAATTTAAAAATTTTCTTCAATAGTTTTCTCCCTCTAACAAGGGTTTCCATGGGAAAAATATCATGTGTTGAGTCTACATTGTGTGAATGCTTTACTTGATAAGTTTCTACATAGTGTTTTCATTTGCATGTTGGGTATTGTGGAATATATTAAACAAGAGTTTCAGATTTGTGATTTCATTTATTTACCACCCCCCCCCCCTCTTAATGCCTTTAAAGACTTCCCAAACCTTGCATCCATTCTGTGAACCCATCCTTAACCACTTGCTGTGTAATCCAAGCCTAATCTAGCCAATTAGGTCTATGAACTTTGTAAGGGTTTAGTGGTACTGGAGTAGAGTTGGACTTTAGGACTTTTGGGATTTTATTAACTCCATTAAGGGTACTTGAAAACATCCTTCTTTCATCTTTTTCCTTTCATGATCAAAATTTATCTTAGAAAAACCACTTGGAAAAGGCTACAATGATCCATAAGTTAGTAAAGGATCTTGGCATTGTGAGTGTTGAGGAGTCAAATGGTTGAGTGATCCCATGTCTAAAGACCCTAAGTAATGTTTTCCAACCCTTAGATTGGTTGGTTGAAGCTACTGGTGAAGGGCTTCACATTTTGGCTTAGTCAAGGGGAAGTGACCCTAAGTCACAATTTGAGAGGAACTTGAACAAAACCCTTGGGTGTTGAATTGAAGTAAGAAAGGTGTCAAGACCTCATAGATAGTTTGGTATACATCTAATGACATTAATTTTCCATTAGTATGCAAACAACACTGTCGGTAAGCATACACCAAAATACAGGACAGAGAAAACCGAAGATCAGATAGAAAGAGATCACCGAAGATGAGTAAGTGCAAAGAGAACCGACGACACAACTTAGTGTGTATATCAAAAATAAAAAGATAGAAAGATAAAGAGGAACCCGATAGAGGAACCCAACATGAAGGATACAGTGTAGACCAACAAATAGTTAAAGAGAAAACTGATAGAACAAAACCGAAAGACATTCAACTGATTTTAGAGCATAATCGACAGTCAGAAACTAAGAATCAGTTGCAGCCCGTAAAAAGTGGATTTGACTTCCACATCAAATAAAGCAGTCATGTTCTATTTATAGAATCTTGATTTGTTTTTAAAACCATTTCTTTAGGGACAAGAAACATGAATGTAAGTGTTTTAATTATTCTAACTGATTTAAAACACATAGACTAGGAGATCCAGGTACAAGTTGTAAACCTAATCTTAGAGTTAACATTGTTTTTTTTGAAACTTGATGATGTCAATTCATCTTATAAATAGATGATGCAATCATTCAATATAAATGGATGAAAAATGATGTGAAGAGAGAGGAGAATATGAATGAAGCATACGAGCACTTCTATGGATCAGATTGAAAGTTTCAAGAACAAGAACAACAAAAGGTGAATTTGGTTATCACAACCAAGAATAGAGGCTACCGAGAATCAGAGGTATTATTCAATCACAATTAGGTGATAATATTTTTCATGTAAACTAAATTGGATTTGTATCAGCAATAGGATATTGCATTTACTAGGTCAATTTGTGATTTTCTATCATTCTAACAAGTGGAGCAAAGTGTAAAAATCCTTTCAAGGAAGGTGGATTTAACCATCCAACTACAAATCTCTTAACCGAGTGCACACTCAATAGTGTTGCTAAAGCTCTTAACAGAGTAGAATTTAACAGGTCTCCACTGATACTCTTAACAGGGTAGATCATCATAAGTGTTCAAATTGTAAGCCTCAACCGACCTCTTCCAATCTGCAGATAGTGAAGATTTTGTGGGTGTCATCCCCACCGCAGTTTTTACTTCCTAATAGGAGTTTTCTACGATATCATATCTTGTGTTATGTGTCAATTACTTTCATGAATGTTTCTATGAATGTTCACATGTATGTTAATTTAATGAATTGATATAACTCACATCAAGATAATTTAGATCAGATTGTTTGGATGCACAATTGATTACACAAGGTTAATTGATAAAAGGATACAAATATTTTAGAGGTACTAATTTACCCCTCCCCTCTCAGTACATACTTCCTGTTAATCCCAACAATTGGTATTAGAGCTAAGTCTCTTCTTGGAAAGCTTAAAGGCTTAAGAGAAAAGATCATACAATGGAGAAGTACAAACTTGATAAAAATATTGAAAATAAGAAGCTAGAAATTTAGATGTTCTATGAACAGTATAAAGAAGCTAGAATAAATATGAGACAACTGCTAGATGAAAGAAAGAATATGACATCTCATTGTAATGAGAAAGATTATCATGAGGAAGAGATACTAGATTTATTTGAGTCTTCAGGATCAACTACAAGCAAAGCATTAGATACATTAAAAGAAAGCATCACAAGCCTAACTGAAATCAATCTACATCTGGCTAGACAAGTTAAATCTCTATAAATCAGTCAAGAGACACAGATGGTAAGGATGATTGATATTGTGAAAAATGCTACACAAGTTGAGCAAGAAAGAACACTAGCTATTGATGATAAAAGAAAGATTACAGAAAAGCTACAAGAAAAAGAGTCTGAAATACAAAGACTTACAGAGCATCACCATGAGATTACAAATTAGATTATTCTTATGAGTCAAGAGGCAAACAAAATAAATGTTGAACTCATTGAAAGAATAGAAGCTATCGGTGAACTTCAAGATGAGAATGAAAAGTTAAAACATGAAATAAAAATTCAGCAGCAGCATAATGAAATTATCAAGAAAGCTTAAGAAAGCAATAAAAGAATGAATTATTTTATTGAAGGACAATGAAGAGTCCATAACAAAAACAGTCTAGGTTTTACTGAAAATGGAGAATAATCAAATGAAATTGATCCAAAGAATGTCTATGAAAATCCAAGACCAAGAAAGCTGACATGCAATCATTGTGGAAAGCAAGGCCATACATCAAATGTATGTAGAGGAAAAATGAAAGGTATTCCTAAATCTAAATCTTCATTCATAGGATTTTGTTATAAATGTAACAAGAAAGGACATAAAGCATATGACTGTAAGTCTGAGATGAAAAAACCAAAGAAGGAAACCTACATGGAAAAATACCATCCTACATGCAAAATGAGTGGGCACACAACTCTTGAATGCTGGAAATAGAAAAGACGAGGATGGAAGCCTAAAGGTCAAGAAACCCCCTATCAACCAAAAATAGTTGATAACCAGTATGTATGGAATTAAAATACTTCAAAAAATTCTACAACATGTAGAAGATATGGTCACATTGTTGAAAACTGTATGAGACAGTGGACTAGAAATTCTAGAGGCTAGACTAACCCTGAAATAGCATGCTTACACTGTCATAAAGTTGGTCATCTCAAAAAAGACTGCAGAGACCGAATGAAAGAGACTAGCACATATCCCAATGGAAACACCATTGAAGACATCAAGAGAGAAAGAGACAAAATGTGGAGAAGAGCTTTAAACAATGATGAAGCTGGACCAAGCAATGCAAATGGTGACACCCCATCTAATGGATCTGGTGACATCACCACCCCCACCTAAGAAGAACAAGTAAGTATGGAACTACATTACCCCAAGCTATTAATTTATATTAGTTCCATAATATGTTGATAAAATGCCAAATTAGCATAAGTAAAGATGCATCATGGTGTTACTTGTTAAAATATGTGATAACTATGCTATCAGGTATACATACTAAAACCCGTCAGTATACACTCAAAGCTAAGACTACCTACACTTACTGAGAAGCGTCATTTAACATAAGAAAGCAAAGTTGCCAAGTGTAAACCGAGCCTCATCGATAAACAAGCAAAGTGAACAAGTTGTCTGCAACACTGAAACCTATCAGTAAAAGAAAGAAGTATAATGACCACTCTAAAACGTCATGTTGTCACTGAAAGTGAAGTCTTACCGACAAAATATGTCTTCATACACCAAGGAGTTGGTAAGCATTAATGATACACATTTTAGGGCAATAGCTATAAATAGGGCAACAAAACAACTCATTGTTCACGACGACCAGAGCAGAGCGACCAAGATGATTTTTGAGCAGAAAGTGACTAAATCATAGAGCGACCACAACTCAACACACAACACTCCAAAGAACATCCAAAATTGTTGGAAGAGAAAATAGTTAGTTCTATAGAACCAAAAACTCTATTTTGTGTATTTTGCAGGAAGCCCTAAATCTGAAAAATGGCAACGACTTTGAGATCTTTGAAATCTAAGAACCGAAGAAGGATGAGTTCAAGCTCATCAAGAATTTGACATGTGAGGAACCAAACTACAAGATTCATCCTGAGGTTTCCTCACAACCCAACGATGCTGGAGAATTCTCATGCATACCAACTAGGGTTTTACTCGTGGAAGACGTACGATCATTTATACACTGCAAGACTATAGAAATAGGAAATTTAGAAGTTGAAGAAGCTTATAAGAAGCTATGCAATGAAGATGGAACTCTGAAAGATGAGCATAAACATATAGAGGTTAAAAGGCTCACCAATGCCCTAATTTTCCCGAAGGTTTTCAAAACCAAATGGATTCGGTTAGTACTAAGCTGAAAGAATAATCACAAGCTATGGCTTGATAAACCAAATGTGATAGTCTGACATGTTATCCATGTTGTCACTAATTACCCTATAACAGAAAAGGTGAAAACACTGAAGCATCCACCTAAGGCCGAGACTGAGAAGATGACAAGAGACAAATGGGTGATGACATGTAACTGATTGAATGTTTGATAATGTTAAGTTGAAGATAATGCAAGACATTAAATCAGTTAATTGTTTGTATTGTCATTGATGTCAACTTGATATCATTTGTACGGTCATGTATATAATGCCAAAGACTTCAGAGAATCAGTGGAACAAAGATTATGCTTTCAGAAATGCATAAAAGTCAAGTATTCACCAAGTGACAGATAACACCGATGGAGTGCACACCATCGGTAAAAGAAAAGAACCAAAGTCACAGTGATACTCGACGAGCAGAAGACAGTTTTTCCCGATGAAGCAAAATCATAGGATGCCTGATGAGCTGAAAATAGAGTTGCCCAATGAGTAAAATCCAACAATGCCCAACGGACGGAGATCCTGAAGCTGACTGGATTCACACCAATGGAACTGGTAGTTGTCACCGATGACTAACTACAGAGTTGAGTGACAAAATAGAGAGCTCAGAAAATGAAAAAATATCTAGCTGGCAAGAGCTAAAGGTAGACTTAACTAGTTGTTTTCATTGTTTTATTTTACCAGAGTTAAGTGATTGATTTAAAGAAGATTTGTACAGTTGGCATAAAGATAACTATGAGATAAATCAGAAGTTATTCTTTAAATCAGATTGGCTGGATTATTTTTCATGCCAAGAATCAAGAATCAAGAAATGGTGAATATCATGTCTATATAAGAGACAAGCTTAATTCATTTCTGTAATCACATGAAAGGGGATGAATAAAAAGAGGATACTGAAGAGAAACTAATGAAGGATAACTTCATACAGTCCTGATCAATCAAGATGAAGGAGAGATAAATAATTATGCAGACATCGATGAATAGTGAAGCACAGCATCACAAAGCAAAAAGTGTGGAGCACAAAGAATTAAATTAATACATTGATCAGAGAGGTAATTAACTTAAATAGATTTGAAAATCTGCAATTCAAGTTGCATTAGAAACAGGTCATTATGTTTCAGTTTAACCATTGAAGCATCAAGTCTCTTAACAGAGTAGGACTTAGCAGTCTTCTATATATTGAGGTACATCCCAAGGAGTGCCAAAAAGGTCGATTCATGAAAGTAGCATTGGACTTGACAGATACCTATTGATAGCCTAAGAAGAAGGGTGATTCAAGGATGGTAGCAAGATTTTCCTAAAGCCTATTGACAATCTAAGAAGGAGGCTGATTCAAGGATGATAGAAAATAGATGCCCGATACTACGTGACAACCTCTATGTATAAAATCCTCTAACAAGGTCACACCTAATAGTGTGTTTGTAACCTTTAATAGGGTTGGCTCCTAACAAGGCTCGCTTCAAAAGAGTGAAAATTTGGGGTACCGGTCCCAGTGGTTTTTTCCCTTAATAGGGTTTCCACGTTAAAATCCATGTGTTATGTGTGTATGGTTTATTACTTTACTGTTTTAAATTTCACATATGCATTTCTGGATTGATCAGTATACTCTGCATATTTACTGAGTGTCGGTGAATAGTTATACTTCTTATCGGTAATCAAGGAGAATAAGGTCAGAAAAGGAAAATCGACAGACAGTTAAATCATTATTAGTATTTCATGGCATGCATCTTGTAGGGACTTAATAATCTGAGATTTATTGATTGGTGGTTAAGTTTAAGGATAAGTTGATCTTGAAGCCACTGATTCAACCCCCCCCTCTCTCATTTATTACTAACAATGGGATGGCAGAGGATTGAAAGTTTCCACTATAACCGATGATGAGATGAAATTCGGTGCATGCATTCTAGGCTAAAGATCATTCCAATCCAGCAGGTTGAACAACATAGCCTCAGGTGCAATAGACACAGCCTACAAAATTGTGAAGAAGCAAACACAATTGGACTTATTAGAAATTCTACTGAATTAGTTGAAAGATAATTTAAAGACTATCAGGAATGTGAAGTAAAACACATGTAAGTTTGGCTCACTCATAATGTGCATTTTATTCTACTTTCAAGAAACATTCCCATCGGTAGGAGATGTGAAATGGGATAGTACAAAACTGGTCACCATGCTGATCAGTGAACATATAGCATCATTAGGAGATAATTTTGAGACAGCCATGGATGAATACTTCACTGTATTCAAAGACTGAATGCAAAAGAGGGTAAGGATCCCTGAACAACTTATTGAAAAGTATAAAGATGAATTATGTTTTATGGTTGATATAGATCACACTTATATTAAGCCTGTTGTACCGAGGACAGTATGGCTTCAACCACTAGAATATGAGTTAAACATTGATCTTGCATCTAAATAAATTAATGTCTTGTTAAATGAACCACTGGATAAGAAACAAACCAAGTTTGGAACATATGAGGAGGCCAAGACAAGAATAAAATCTGGCCTGGTTGTTAAGAAAATTGTCAAGAAAAAGGACAAGATGGTAAACAATATCAAGAAAATACTGTTGGAAACTAAAGAAGAAGCTGAATAGGATGAGGAAGTTGAACAGGAGGAAGAAACTGAAGAACAGTTATCTATCAGAAAAACTGAAGAAAAGGATGACTCTGAGGAAACAGAGTCAGATTCACCAACTAAGAAACCAAGGATAATAGCTGCTTCTAGAAAAAGAAGCCAAACATCTAAGGATTCAACTCCTTCACCTTTGAAGAAAGGAAAGGTCAATACATACAAGAGGAAAGCTGCCACACTGATGAGAGGGAAAAACAGAAGAGGAAGGAGGCTCATCAGAACCCGAGAGGATATTGAAGACACCGAGCAAGATGAAGCTATAGAAGCTGAAAGTGTCAAGGTAAAAGCTCCAGAATCTATTGATGACATTTGTAAATCTATTGCAAACTCATGATCTATTATAGATCCAAAGATTAGAGGATGGTTGAAATTAGATCCAAAAGATTAAAATAAAATAGAGGATTCCATCATAGCAAAAATGTACAAGTTTAAATATGTACCAGTGCAATTTGAAGGTAGTTTGATACCAAGGGAACTCTTGGACAGACTATATGCTAGATGGACATTTGCCTTGAAGAATAAGAAGGAAATAAGAGAAAGAGTACTTGTTACTCTCATGCCACCTGAATCCAAGAAGGTAGAAATATATGAGATGATAGAGAAACACAAAAAGGAGTTCTCGCCAAAATTGAGAGCATATAAATTTCTTCAAGGAAAGCTTGTAGAAATTGAATAGGATAGCCATAAGAAATGGTGTAAAGTTATGAACAGACCTATTGAGGAAGATACCCCTGACAAAGAACTCCAATAGAAAGATGTTGATAAGGCAACTCAAGAACAAGTCTTAATAAAAGATGCAGAAGATGACATATCCATTGAGTTAGACAAGGAAGAAGATGACACAACCAGCAACAAAAATGTAGATGTTGCAAATGAATCATGGCCAGAAACCACAAATGACAACATTGTGGATAATACTATCATTGACATAATCGATGACCCAGCAGAGGAAGTTAATAAAGATGAATATGTCAATGTAACAAAGGACACAATAGATGAGAATGAAAAAATAGTTGACACTGCACAAGTGAACATACCAGACAACATGCCCATATTGATACAAGCTATCAATATTATACAAGAGAAGGACAAGTCATCAGAAAAAGACACTCTCAAGGATGCAAGGGAAGAGGAGAAGAAAGACAACACTGATTATCAGAAGGACATCGGGGACATTCAAATAGTAACCAATACTGATAAGGTTATAGGAGGAGATACAGAAAAGGATGCAGATACAATAGATAAGAATGCAGAACCAAAGAATGATGAAGCTAAGGACACCTATGAAGGAGATAAACCTAAAGATGGCACTCCTGAGGAAACTGAAAAAGGTGCTACCGACAATGTGAAGGTGAATGTGGAGATTCCTACAGACACCCAACAAGCTGAAACCGATATAAAGCAGCAAAAAGAAGCACAACAGGTAACTTCATCAAGCACAACTAAGAAAGATGAGAAATTGGCAATGGTTTTACATTCAATTAAATCACAAAAGAAGAATAATAACTTGGAGGTCACCTTGAAATACCAAAGTGTGACCCAACCACACTTGATTTTAAGGCATTACAAGAATACAGTGAAATATGCCAAAGAAAGGCATTACAGGAGAAGCTAAAGAAATAGCACAGAGACTCCATGGTACAAGAGACAATACGGGACATATTACACCAAATTGTTCCCAATGTAGATATTGATCAGAAAAAACCAATTCTTGATCAATTAGCCACTCTCAGCAAAGCAATAACATCTCAAAATATTGATGCTGAGAAGGAAATTGAGGAGAGAGCAGAGCTGAAGTACCAACAAAAGATTATTGAGAACATTAGCCAAGAAGTGGCAGTCAACAAGGTAAAGCTATCAGAATTCATTACTGAATTAGATCTAATTATAACTAAATCTATAACCTTGATTCAACAATTGAGCACATTAGAAAAGTTAACTAAATAAAATAGTGACAACATTGCAAAGCTGGATACAGATCTAGCAAACAGTGAAAAAAGATTAACCACTGATGGAGACAATACAATTAAGTTGCATTATGAGAAAATCATTAAGATAAAAAGGTTAAGACATGATTTGTGGGAAGCAGAGATACACTTCATGGAAGAAGTCATTGAGCTCCAAGCTCAACTTCTATCAAACCTTACACTACTCCAACAGCATATCAGTTCAGCAAGGCAACTGATAACAACCCCCAAGATGTCTGCAGAAGACAACATCTATGACATGCACTCCAAGATCACACTCGAGAACATGACTCTTGAGAACTTAAAAGAACAATGGGAGAAAATGATGGAAGACATGAAGTCTTCACACTCCCACATTTTGATAAACTATAAGGTATTGACCTTTTCCCTTAATATCTAAAAAGGGGGAAAATGACATGACTACTATATATATATATATATATATATATATATATATATGTATGTATGTATGTATGTATATATGTATGTATGTATATTCATATGGAAAGATGATATATATTTAGATGGACAAAGATATGTATATGTAATTACAGAGGGAAAGATATCATATTTATAGATATACCGGCATATACATAAGGGGAGTCATAAAAATGACTAAGGATTATATATGTTGTATATACTTAACATTTTGTTAGTATTTTGCACATATCAGTTTTTGATACTAATGTCAAAGGGGAGATTGATGACATTAATTTTCCATTAGTATGCAAACAACACTTTTGGTAAGCATACACCGAAAGATAGGACAGAGAAAATTGAAGATCAGATAGAAAGAGATCACTGAAGATGACTAAGTGCAAAGAGAATCGATGACACAACTTAGTGTGTACACCGAAAATGCAAAGATAGAAAGATAAAGAGGAACCTGACCGATAGAACAAAACCAAAAGACAGTCAACTGATTTCATACCATAACCAATAGTCAGAAACTGAGAATCAGTTGCAGCCCGCAAAAAGTGGATCTGACTTCCACGTCAGATAAAGTAGTCATGTTCTATTTATTAAAGCTTGATTTTTTTTTAAAACCATTTCTTTAGGGACAAGAAACATGAATTTAAGTGTTTTAATCATTCTAACTGATTTAAAACACATAGACTAGGAGATCTAGGTACAAGTTGTAAACCTGATCTTAGAGTTAACATTGTTTTTCTCAAAACTTGATGATGTCAATTCATCTTATAAATAGATTATGCAATCATTCAATATAAATGGATGAAAAAGGATGTGAAGAGAGAGGAGAACATGAATGAAGCATATGAGCACATCTATGGATCAAATTGAAATTTTTAAGAACAAGAACAACAAAAGGTGAATTTGGTTATTAGAACCAAGAACAGAGGCTACCGAGAATCAGAGGTATTATTCAATCACAATTAGGTGATAATATTTTTCATGTAAACTAAATTGGATTTGTATCAGCAATAGGAGATTGCATTTACCAGGTCAATTTGTAATTTTCTATCATTATAACAAGTAGAGAAAAGTGTAAAAATCCTTTCAAGGAAGGTGGATTTAACAGTCCAACTACAAATCTCTTAACCGAGTGCACACTAAACAGTGTTGCTAAAGCTCTTAATAGAGTATACTTTAACAAGTCTCCACGGATACTCTTAACAAGGTAGATCATCAGAAGTGATCAAATTGTAAGCCTTAACTAGACCCTTCCAATCTTTAGATAGTGAAGATTTTGAGGGCGTCATCCCCACCACAATTTTTACTTCCTAACAGGAGTTTTCTACAATATCATATCTTGTGTTATGTGTCAATTACTTTCATGATTTTTTCTATGAATGTTCACATGTATGTTAAGTTAATGAATTGATATAACTCACATTAGGATAGTTTAGATCAGATTGTTTGGATGCACAATTGATTACAAAAGGTTAATTTATAAAAGGATACAAAAATTTTAGAGGTACTGATTCACCCCTCCCCTCTCAGTACATACTTCCCGTTAATCCCAACATACATTATATTGCAGTGTTGGTGGAGTTGAATTATTCCAAGATGAAGTTTCAAGATTTTTTGAAGAGGTTACCTATCTCCTTGTCTTCTTATTGTGCCCTCTACATTAGACTCAACAATGTTTCCCCTTGGCTCTTATGTCAATGGTGGTTTATAATAAACCTAACCATGACATAGAGTTACACATTAGGGGATCTTATTACCAACCTTTTCAAAATGAAATTTAAAACATAAAAGAGGACATCTCCTATGCCCCATACATTATCATCCACTATCCTGATTAGCGGTGGGTGCTCCTGCACCATACTCTCTGGGAGAAAAGATCTCAAGCCCACTTCAGATGAGCTGATTGAAATTTGCGCCATGGTTCACAATTTATGGTTCAGTCATCCATTGTGCCTCTGAATTAGGTTTGTCTTTTCAATGGACTAAATACTCCTTGTACTCTTTGTTTCTTATTTTATTTTTGATCCTAGTGTTCTAGATCTTCTCTAGGATTAGTGGATCATGCTTTGGTATCTCATCATCATCAAGGGCTTCTTGTATAGCAGAACTATCACCTATATCCACATCACTTTTGTAAGGGGTTAGATCATAAACATTAAAGATAGCAGATAGACCAAGATCAGGAGGGATTTGAATTGTATAGGCATTCATCCCACACTTCTTAAGGATCTGATAGGGTCCTATCTTTCTCTGTGTGAGCTTTGTGTATTTTCCCTTTGGGAGTCTCTCCTTCTTCAAGTTGACCCACACCAAGTCTCCAACAAAAAATTGAACATCGCTTCTCTTTTTTTCATCATGTTGTTTGTAATTATCTGTAGATTGTTGTAGCTGATATTTGACTTGTTCTTGTACCTCCTTAATATAAATTGCAAAGGCTTCACCCTCACCACTGATCAGTTGTCCTTGTTTAATTTCTCTCAAATCCATGAAACCTCTTGGGTGTAGACCATATACTATCTGAAATGGTGAACGACCAATGCTCATGTTTACTGTATCATTGTATTAGTATTCTTCTTGTGGAAAAACTACATCCCACTTCTCACCATGTTGTCTAGTGAGACATCTCAACAAATTCCCTAATGATTTGTTGACCACTTATGTTTGACCATCTATTTGTGGATGGTATGCAGCTAAGAAATCCAAGTTTGTACCCAATTTTCTCCATAATGTTCTTTAAAATTTTCTTATGAAATTTTGTGTCCCTATCTAATGCTATATTCAATAGAAAACCATGGATTCTTACAATTTCCTTAAAAAAGAGATCAAAAACATAAAAAGAATTATAAGTAATTTTACATGGAAAAAAATGAGACATATTACTAAATCTAGAAACTACCACATAAACACTATCATATCCTTTCTTGGTTCTAGGTAATCCTAACACAAAATCCATACTGATACTCTCCCATGGTGTTGATGGAATGGGGAGGGGTTGGTAGAGTCATGCATTAGTAGATCTTCCTTTTTCCCTTTGACAAATCACACATGTCTCTACAAACTTTTTGATGTCTACTTTCATCTTGGACCAAAAGTAGCTTCTATTCACCAAGTCTAGGGTATTGTCAAGACCAAAGTGTCATGCCATGGCTCCACAATGTTTTTCCTTGATTATGTTCACCCTCATGGAGCATTTGGAGATACACAACTTCCCACCTTTGAAAAGAAAACCATATTTTATTAGAAATTCAGAGAACTCAAGGTGATACCTCTCATCAAATGATGTACATACCTGATAGATCTCCCCAAAGTCTTCATCTTCTTGGTAGATATTCTTCAAGGATTGAATCCATACACTCTCTAACTTGATTTGTGTTACTTTCAATACCCGTCTACTCAGAGCATCACTCACCTTTTTCTTTAATCACTTCTTATGTTTGAGAGAAAATGTGTAGGACTGCAATGTATCAACCCACTTCATATGCCAATGATTTATCTTTTCCTGACTATTTATCAAACTTAGTGCCTTTTTGTCAGTAAACACAATGAATTATTTTGGCATCAAATAGTGCCTCTACTTCTTTAAAGACTGGACTAGAGCATACATTTCTAAATCATAGGAGGAATATTTTCTTTTTTCTTCATTTAATTTCTCACTAAAAAATGTTATAGGCTTACCTTCCTTACTGAGAACAACTCCTATAGCCATATGAATTGCATCACACTCCACTTGGAAAATCTTGTTTAAGTCTAGTAGAGCAAGGGCCGGTTGTTGAGCCAACTTGTTCTTCAAAGTCTCAAAAGATTCATCAGCTCCATTAGTCCAAAAAAAATTACACTTCTGCCCTCCTTTTATGGTTTCAAGCATTGGGGCACAAATATGATTGAATCATTTTATAAATTTCCTATAAAATGTGGATAACCCATGAAAAATTCTAACATCCCCCTTTGTCCTAGGAGTAGGCCAAGAAAGTATAGCACTTACCTTCTCCTAGTCCATCTTCAACTCACCATATGAGATTACAAAACCCAAATAGATTATCTCCTCTTACATGAATATATAATTCTCAATGTTTATCATTGACTCCTCCTTATGTAGCTTCTTCAAAACCATGTCCAAGTGTTTTATGTGCTCATCCTTTGATCTTCTGAAGATTAGTATATCATCTAGGTAAACAATCACCCATTTTCCTATAGAATCCCTCAAGACTCCATTCATGAGCCTCATGAATTTACTAGGGCATTGGACAAGCCAAATGGCATGAATTTCCACTCATATAAGCCCTCATTTTTTTTAAAGGCCTCCTTCCACTCATCCCCTGAACTTATCCTAATCTAGTGATATCCACTTTTTTAGATCAATTTTAGTAAAGTATTTAGCACCCCCAAACAGTCAAGAAATTCTTCAATTATTGGAATGGGGAAATGATACTTGATTGTTTTTTTTTTTATGGCCCTTGAATTGATACAAAGTCTCCAAGTTCCCTCCTTCTTAGGTGCAAGGATTGCAGGTACTGCACAAGGGATGACGCTCTTCCCAATGAGTCCTGATTCTAGTAACTCCTCAATTTGTCTAGCCATCTCTTAATTTTGGTAGGGTGTAAGCTTATATGCTTCCTTGTTAGGAAGTGTAGACCCAGGAGTGAAGTCAATACAATGACTTATGTCTCTGATAGGAGGTAGTGACCTTGGAATTCCATCTGAGATGATGCCCTTATACTGGTTCAGTAATTGTTGAGCTGTAGGATCCATGACCCTTTCTCTCTTTGGTTTGTTATCTCCTTCTTTAGTCACTCCTATGGCTCTTGGGATAGGGATTAGTGCAAAACACACTTCTTCTTTGGCAACTTCCTTCATAAATTATTTCCCTTCCATCACTAGCACTTTGGCTTCCTTTCCTTTAGATTTGACTTCATCTTCCCTCAGAGGTAGTACTTCAATCACCTTTCCATCTTTTATTATGGAGTGTTTATTTATGAAACCATCATGGTATGCCTTGAGATCAAATTGCCATGGTCTCCCAAGTAGGAGATGGCAAGCATCCATTTTAGCAACATCAAACAATAGTCTATCTTTATAGGATCCTATTTGAAAGTCTACCCAAGCATGCTCTTCTACAATTGCTTGATGACCTTGGGTTAGCCATGACACCTTATAGGGAGAAGGGTGACAAATTCATTTCATTTTAAGATTTTCTACCATTTCAAAAGATACAAAATTATGAGTAGATCTAGAGTCAATTAACACTTTACAAATCTTACCTCCTGACTTGTAGGTTGTCTTAAAGAGTGACTTTCTTTATGGAGGTTTTTTGACTGGAATCTTCATGCGAGTTACTACCCTTCTGATCATCAGAGCCTCTCCTCTCTTAGGGTATCCATATGCATCAAGAACATTTACACTTTGATATGATGCAATGCTTTGAAAGTCTAATTCTTGAACCAGATTTGTCCTCCTCTCTCCCACTGAGCTTGTACTTGATTTCTCTAGACATATATTTTCTACGTGTCCTTCCTAGTTATAGTTGAAGCATCTTATGGGTCCTCTCCCTTGTGTTCTTCCTGTGAAGTGTTGTCTCCTTCCTCTAAAATTACCTCTATTGTTGAAATCTTTATTAATACCTTCACCCCTGTGTTGATCCTAATTTGAGTCTCCTTGGGAACCAAATCCATTCCCTCTTCCTCTAAAGGGACTCCTTCCTCTTTGGTGTCTTCCTATTTCACTTCCATTATGATCTTGTCTCCTTTTAAACTTCTCTTAAACCTTAGAAGCCAATTTATGACACTTTTGCACTGTCCTATGAGTAAGCAAATTTAATTCTTCTTGAATGGAGAATTTCAAACCATTCATATATTTGGCTAACTTCTCTCCTTTTTTCTCCTTTGTCTTGGACTTCATACACAATTTCATGAATTCTTCAGTGTATGTGTTCACATCAATATCCTTCTTCCTAAGGTTTTGTCTTCTCCTATGCAACTGCACCTCATAATCTTCAGTCACATATGACTCTTTCACCAAACCTACCATCCTCTTCCAAGTAGATACTCTATTGTTCCCATCCTTCTCTCTTTCATCCTGAATAAAGTTCCACCATGTCAAAGCACAACCTTTCAACTTTGACTTTTCTATCTTCACCTTCTAGTGCTCTGGAATGTCTTCAAATTTAAAGAAGCTTATGAGGGAGTCTATCCAATCCATGACCAAGTCTGGATCCATTATCACACTGAATATAGGTAGTTCCAACTTACCATCCATAGTTCTCCTCTCCATGGACTTTAGGGCATTCAGGAGGGGTCTATGGTCTGTAGGAACTTCCTCTTCTACCTACGTTGGGGTCTCTTCCTCTACATCCCAATCTCCATTTCCTCTAGAGATTTCCTCACCCCTACCTGTTATTTGGTCCCTCATCTCATCCATCTCTTCTTTGATTTTCCTGTTCTCTTCCATTTTTTCCTTAACAAGCTTTGCAAGTTCCACATTAGTCATTCTTTATGGAAGTTCATCTTCTTCTATCATGTTTTGTTCTCCTCTTCTTCTAGGTAGAAGCACAATAATTTGTCACCCCTAAGGACAATTCTAGGCATTCATTTGCGTTATACTTGGCCGAGTCCCACATAGCTGAGTTTATGTGGGTGCCACGCGGCGCTGAGTGGCGCCTACGTGGCCAGGGACTCTCAGCCGAGAGCTACTCGGCCGAGTATACCAAACTTTTTATAAGCCCCAAAATAGCCCGCTAGCCCCTCATTTGCATGTTGAGGGGCTAAGATTCAGCATGGAGGTGAGGAAGAAAACTCGGCCGAGTTCCAGGTAGGTCCCCTTTTTTTTTGTTTTTGTTTTTTTTTGTTTTTAAAATGTTTTACTGTATTTATGAATATATTTAAAATAAATTTTTTTTATCTAGCATTATAATGTAATTTTTATTCTTCATTTTCTAGAAATGAATTTTTTTAGGTTGAATAGAATTGATGTTATTTAAAAACATTTAAACGCAAACTCAAATTTATACATAATTTATCCAAAATTTTGAAACATAAACGCAAACCCAAATCCAAAATTATGAAACATTTATACGTAAACTTAAAATCCTAAAATCATATAATTTAACCAAAACATAAACTAAAAGCATAACTAAATTGTTTCATGAATCTAATTAGTCTTTAGTCATCTGAAACAATCATTATGTAGGGAATTAATTTAGGATATATATGACTATATTTATTACTTGAGAACATGCCAAAAATCTTTTTTTCACAACTTGATCATTCTAGACATTTTCATTATGTACACAATTTTCAATATTAGTACATAACAAAACCCTAGAAGTTTTACATACTAGGTTACATAAATCAATTTGTATACATATTAAAATCTTAAAATCACTTAAAAGTTATGTACATGTGGAATTTTTTTTTATGTATTTATGCTTAAGGGGATGTCATGAATATTTTTGTTCAGATGGAAATACATATATTATGTACAGATATTTATGTTAATACATGTACATGTGTGCAATTTTCATTGTTTAAAATTTATGAACTTTTGTTTAAAAAAAAGTTTCATGTTGAAGATGTAAATTGAATTTGTTTAAAATTTAAATATGTATGTAGATCTAGATATTTTTTAATTTTTTAATTTAAAAACATGTTCTTTTTCAACACATGTACATGTATATTTAAAATGATTTCCTACTGAATGTACACATGTATGTGCCCACTTGCAGCGAGTGCACTTTTTATCTCTAGATATTACATTTCTACATCACATGGCTTCTACTGGTTCAGACCCTAGCATTCATGGTAGCCAAGCCTCACGAGCATCGTTAGGCCGCCATGATACCCCACAGAGTCATGATAGTCACAGACATGAGACTATCATGAGGATGCACGTCGCTCTAGCTGCACTAGAGAGGACATTGCAGAATAGTGCTACCCTCCCTAATAGGGAGAAATTGATTTCCATTCGTACAGAGTTGATGAGTATGATTTAGAAGGCTGAATCATACAATCCATATGATGATTCATCTATTGATTCTTTTTACCATAACCTATCTAGCACTGTTACAGGTACTGTTAGTTGAAGGAAAGTTGATGGGGATGTTACTGTTACTCAGGTTAAGAACATGTTTGGGACCCATTACATAGATAAAAAGTGGTTAGAGAATATAGGGTCACAAAATGTAAAGATTAGTTAGTAGCTCCTTTTATATATCCTAGATGGTTGGCGGCCCATCATATGTGGCCCCAAAAGGATGAGGTGCCCTTATATTTTTGAAAATAATTGTTTGTAGAGTTCCATTTAGGGTATGATGTTGATTACACAAATTTACCTCCACATGCTGGTCAGGGTCGGGGGAGATACCAGGATAAGTGTAGATGACCTGATGCACCACAGCCCCCTAGTAAGAGGGCATTGGTGGGTCAAAACCTTTTGTTTCTTCCAAAATGTTTGGAGACCTACACTGAAGCTGGACAGGTTGCTACTGAGGATGCACGCGTAGATATGTTTTCTAGCATTGCTACCATCACGACTCAGGTCTATGAGCTGTCATCTGATCGTGTGGGTAGGTACATGCTCAGATCCTAGATGAGCACAAGCGTTGATCCTTCTAGTCCATTTTACGATCCATACATCTGATATGATCTTCCCACTCCATATGAGATATTACGGCTACCAGAGGATCGTTTGTGTGACATGAGCTCTAGTTTAGTCAGTGATCTCCTTGCATCTTACCAGCACATTTCTATGACACATGGGGTTCCTCCACATGATATTTCTACATTTGTTTGAGAAGACCATGCCTCGAGATCCTCCACATGCAACAGTCAAGAACAAGGAGATGTAGAGGTAGGTACCTCCAGACAGGAGGATGACCAGATACATCCTACAGCTCCATGACAAAGTGTGGATGATCTTACACTGCCTCAATAGCATACACAGGCTCCCCTATATTAGACACCTACGACCTCCCGATTTCACATTGGATTCTTAGATTTGCTTATGGATGAGGGTATTGATCCTGAGACAGTGTCCTTACATTCTTCTGAGTAATCTGACATTGGACATGCATTACACTAGGTACACTTGAAACCATTTAATTTCAAGATTCAAGAACAATCAAGTAATTTGGTATTTAATTTATTTATATAAATTCCATTGATATATATATATATATATATATAAATTTAACTATATATATTTTAAATTAAATTGAACCAGGTACAGGACACTATGAGGGGCGCTGCATATGGAGATTTAGAGGAGCCTGTTGATCCGATTCATCAAGATATAGAGGTAAAATTTAATTTAAATTATTTTTAAATAGTTTATTCATTTTAAGCTTGGTTTGGATAAATATAAATTAATTAAATTTTTTTTAAAATTGTTATACATATTTGTACATATACAGACTCAGGTCCAGAAGGATGACGATCCACATAGGCCTGCACAGAGTGGTGATCATGGCGGTTATTGATCTAGATTTACACATGAGAGATCTATATTATATATACGTGCACATCTGATTTACATTGATAGTACTTTGATACATTGATACATTGATATTTACATGTCCATTTACATTGTTATGTTGATCTATATATCTAGATATTTGTACATTGTTACATGCATATTTTATGTTGACATCTAGACATTTACATTGATCTATGTACATGTGTTTTTACGTTGATGCATTGATATTTACAGGTCCATTTACATTGTTATATGTTGATGTTGTACATGTATTGTTTATGTTTTATATGTTGATCTATATCTAGACATTTGTACATTGTTACATGCATTTTTTATGTTGACATCTAGATATTTACATTGGGGTGATCTCACAAAACTGTGTCCCACTTTTTGGCCAACTTTGACACTAAAATGAACATTCTGAAAAACAAAACTTTGCTTTCGGACATCTATTGTCGTAAAACCATTAAGAATTTGAAGATGATGTAAACTAGTGACTTTTAGAATTTTTTTTCTAGTTTATAAATATATTTTTTTTAAAAAAATTGGAATTTATTTGTATCCATTTTTCCTTCTCCTTCAAAATCTAGTTTTGTAAAAAATCAGTATTTTTCAGGAGTGACACTCACTTTGATCAACATAACTTTTTTTATAAAAATGATAAGAATATAATTATTTTGAATTTAGGTTTGTAACACAAATATCTAGGGAATCCATTTAGTTTCATTCAATTTGGTTGAATATTTAATAGTTTATTGAGTTATGAAGTGACATTAATTATAATTTGGACATAGGTTCACTTTGATCGCTCTAACTCTATCTCTATATATCGAAATTCATTTATTCTTTTTTTGATAGAAAGGTAACATAAATACCTATTTCCTAGATATTTTTAATAATTTTTTCTCTTAATTTACTATTTTTTCAGAAGTGTCAAACAGAGAAGTCGCTAAATGGTCAGACAACCTATGTTTAGTAAAACTTAAAAAGAAAAGTCTCAATAAAATCAATATATATATATATATATAACTCATAATCATTGGAAAGCTTTCTCAGAGTAATATCATCTTGTATTTGGGTTTTTCAAATGAATTTATTTGATCCCACAAAAAGTTAATGTCGAAGCGATTTTTTGTCAGCATTTTGATGGGTTCAAAGGAGACTCAATTATAGGTGTAAGTGAGAAGTAGAGAGATTATACCAAAGGGATTTTGATCCAAGAGGCTTTTCTTTATCCATTTTGAATTTACTCCTTCAAATGGGACCTCTCATGGCTTAAATCATCATATTTTCTTAAAAAAGTGCAATTTCAGCAAAAATCAGGATGTTCAAAAAAGTGGGACACACTATTGTGGAACCACCCATTGATCTATGTACATGTGTGTTTTTTACGTTGATACATTGATATATACTGGTCCATTTACATTGTTATGTTGATGAACTGTACATGTATTTTTTATGTTTTATATGTTGATCTATATCTAGACATTTGTACATTGTTACATGTCATTGTTTTATTTTGATCTATATATAAGTCCAT
>MU223457.1:2651524-2664844 GCA_018584345.1 Thuja plicata | reverse complement strand
TTTTGTTCACCTTTATAGGTTGAACCTTGTAATTCTTTTTTAATTAATTCAGATGATAATTTTGCTCTCACATTTTGAGTAACTTCTGAGTTCTACTTTTTCCTCCTTCTGCTTCTCTCTTGTAACAGGTTATTTGCATGTAGGTATTCTTGGCATTCTGTGGATTTGTATTTCCTGCTTGTCCAATTTTCCTATTATCAACACCTAACAACTCCAAAACCGGAGTCATTTCTCTTTTCTGGAATAAATTTGCAAACAATTGTGCTTTTCCCACCAAATTTTTATCCTCAAAATATTCTTTCCACATGTTTTTGACATGAAATTTAATAGTGTTGTCAGATATCAGGTGCTTTGGTGCAATTTGACTGATAAGTGATTCCTCATTCATCTCCAAATTTTGCATTGTAGGATAAATATGTATATGTCAACTACTACCAATATCCTCCCCTAGTTGAGTTGTGCCTTCTTCAACATCGATAGGTTCTTCTTCAACATTGACCGGTTGCTCATCGGTAAGTTTCGTATGACCTTTCATTTTGTCATTCCTTTTACGATCATATTTCCTTGTTCTAGTCCTTTTATTTCCCATTGCTCAAATAGAAGCAAAAAAATTATTTTGCTTTCAGAATCCTTCTTTATTATAAAACTTGCAAAGTCACACTCCTCTGGTCACAAAATGCCTTTTTCACTTCCTCAAAAAACTTTATATATTTTGAAATAAGTATTTAATTTCGCAATTGGTATTTTTTTTTTTTAAACAACTTTTACATATGCCTTTAAAATTGAAAGGGTGGGTCTCACCTGACCACTCGCAAGTGGCCGACCACTTAGGTAGACTTGGCCGAGTCATCCTAGGTGCCATGCTTTATTGGCAACCAAACCTCCAAAAACACACCAAATCATCAAGTTGCCACTTCTGCTAGTTTTTTCTCTACTGAAAACAAACAATGTCAAAAACTAAATGTACCCTTTTCTAGATCTCGGAACTACGATTCTTGACATATAATTTTTATGTTGTTTCGACTACATAACATTGAACAAATTTGTTAAAAACTGCATGTAGGTTATTAAAGCATTTGGAAATCGTTGATTCGGATAATATTAAAAAATACTAAATCAATTCAAAAAAAAATTAAAATCATAGATAACACTAGAGAAGAGAGTCCTCTTCAATAATATGTAATTTATTTGGTTTTTGGTATAGTTTTGATAGGGGAAAAATGGCGGGAGACAAAAATGGTTGATTTCAACTAAGTTCGACTTTGAATACTTATAGCGGGTAAAGTATACATCGAAAAAACTTCTTTCTTTTTTTTGGCACTAGTTATGCATGTCATCTAAAACATATTCTGAAATTGGAGGAAAAACTAATATTTTACTTATAATGATTTGGCAAGAAGTAAACTTCCTAATTTACAGTATTTTTCACGAAATGAAAAATAGACCTTAAAATTTCAAAAAAAATATTAATTTTGGTTCAATTTTGTTAAAAACATTTATAGGCATATAATTCAGCCTATTTCACACATTTCATTATTTTACATCATCTTCAAATTCTCAACAGAAATGTGAATTTTATGCCCTTGAAGTTTTACAGTTTTGGTGTTACTGTCCTTTTCCTTTGTAAAAGGGTGACAGATTATTGTGCTTTTACCCTTCTACCCAAGGGTTCCTTTCCCTTGCTCTGATACCAATTCATGCAGAGCCCTTCTTACCTAGGTTCTAATAACCCCAAACACCCTACTACCTTCACTTATATGGTGTTTACAAGATAGGGCTCTACATGGTAAATCCACACAATCATCTCTATGAAACACTTCAACATCACTTAGGACTCTCTCCTTATCAAATCCATTCACACAAGGACACAAGAGCTTGATTGGACATCAACTCACCCTCAAATGTCCCCCTACCAACATTGATCAACTCTTCATGGATTTCATCCCACAATGACCTAAAACATGCCATTTATGCATTAGAAAAGGTCTCACAAAGAGATTAGGGGTATTTGTTTCAAAGAGGCCTAATTAGGCTTGTAGCCCTATTCCACATATTTTTGAGACACAACTACAAATTAATCCAAAGTATCAACCAAACTAATATGATATTCTTAGATCCTCTATTGAATTACACAATCTCCTAGAGGGGATCCTTCTAGACATCAAAGACAAGGTTTCAAACTCTCAAAAGACCAGAGGCCTAATAGGGCCATTAGGCCTTGGTTTACAAAGGGACTACTACTTATGCTTGTTGTCTCTCAAATCCAAATACATATCCTTCAAGGGACATCTGAAAAATGACTAAATCCAAAGGGAGGTCCTCTGGTTCAGCACACAACTCTTAAAATTTCAACATCTTCACAATACAGTAGGTAGCCACATACAAATGTCTACCTAGGGCGTCAGATTTCCCAATGATCCTTGCACTTCCACACTCCTATCTCTAGGAAACATAAAATACATTGGCCCTACTTGCATTCCACATTGACACATCAATTTTTGATGGTGGAAGTGCAAGTTAGAGCCATTTTGGGGCCAAACCCTTAATCCGGAGGGTTTCACAGAGAAACACAATCTAGTGGATTGAAAAACTAAACAACTTTCAATCTCGACTACTTAAATACTTCGCACCAACTTAGATTGAAAGGAAAACAATTTCAAAAACTCCCTAAATCAATTAGAGACCACCACACATCCAGGAAAAACTTTAAGAAACCCCCCTTAGGAAAATATGTAAAATCGTGGCGAATCCTACACTATTTTAGGAGGAAAAAATTAATATTATTGGCGAAATTTTTTAATTTGAAAGGATCAAATACTAATTTTATTGGAAAAAAAATTTCAACCGTATGAAAATTCTGTAAAATTATGGCGAATCCTACACTATTTTAGGAGGAAAAAATTAATATTATTGGCGATTTTTTGTTAATTTGAAAGGATAAAATATTAGTTTTACTAGCGATTTTTTTTAATCATATTAAAATTCTGGTGAATCTTTCATTATTGAAGAAAATCACTTAATCAATTATCAGACATGAAGATTAAATTTTCTCATTTTATCGGTGCAATTACCCCCTAAATTATTCAACGAGGGTTTGGGGGCAGCGCCCCCAAGACAGGGTCAAGGGGTAGCGCCCCTTGCAGGGTCCAGGGGACACAAAAATTCCACCAAAAGCGTCCAAAATAGAGACATGTAAATACCATTGGCAAATATGGGTCATCGATTAAGACAAGCTTTGGAAATTGTAGGCAAATTTTTTCAACTTACCATGTCCAAAAATTAGATTTGACAGACGATACTGTGAAAGAAAAGGAGAAAAATACATAAACGGATGGGCAATGGGCCCGGGAATTCGACCCAAAATTTATAAAGTTCGGGTGACACAGAGAACCCAATATACACATATTATTTGCCAAATCATGGGTCACAGACATCAGACAATCGCCACTAAAATTATCCCTACACACATTCATACATGCTCGGGAACCTCAAATTTGCATGAAATCTATATCAATTTTCTTGTTTGCAATTACACAAATCCGTACAATCATACCCCCACCATTGGAAATGGATTCTTTGGGGTTCATATATCTTCTCCCAATGGTTCATGACCACCTTTTGAAAGTTAGAGCCATTGGGAGGAAAGTTGCATTATTGCAACAAAATGTTGTCAATGTTGTCAAAATACAAGATTTGCATTTTTGACAACTTTTACATAATTTCAAGAAAAGTTGCAATTCCTAAACAACTTGACCCTACATGACATAGGATTGGACAAACATTATTAAAACACATGAAAATAACTCCTAGAGGACCTAAAACCCCTAAGGACTCAACAATGTTACCCCTTGGCTCTTATGTCAATGGTGGTTTACAATACACCTAACCATGACATAGAGTTACACATTAGGGGATCTTATTACAAACCTTTTTAAAATGAAATTTAAAACATAAAAGAGTACATCTCCTATGCCCCATACATTATCCTTCACTGTCCTGATCAGAGGTGGGTGCTCCGGCACCATAAGTGATTATGAAATGAATGAGAAAAGTGTAGCATATACACTTTTCACCCTTAAAATTTATCCCCACCTTTGTTTGCACGTGTGATCTCTTATAAAGATTTATGCCAAGTAAAAAAGTTATCGACATGAACACAAAGATTCAAATAATCCTTGTTGAAAAAGTTGTACACCTTGTGTAAAATATTTGATATTTTACATAGTTGTGGTCCACTTTAAAATAGTTACGCTAAGATATTTCTAGAAGAGGCATTTATTTTCTATTCACCTATTTTTTGCCTCAAACTATGATTGCTTGCATTTATTTTTCATACACCTATCTTGAAAGGTTTTCTTCCCCTCCTCTCATTCCTTAAACCACCAAAAAAATATTATGAGTGATGTATGGTATATTTATCTGTCTAAATTTTGACATAAAGTGTAGAGGTAAGAGCAACCTTTTAAGATTAATCTAGGATAATAAAACTTACGTAGACTAACAAGAAATAATTAATCTAGGAATATTAAAACTGGGTACATACATGTCACAATAAATGACTATTTTAGAAATAAAAATAGAGAATTAGGGCACTTGTTGTGAGAATTATGATAAAGGATGATTTTGGACATCATGCATGACATAGTTTTCTAGGTATGGAAGATATATGTTTGTTATGCTCATTGTCTATGAACCATTATATATTCATAGTTCATAATTCTAGGCATGAGATTAGTCTTGCTATTTTGTGCTTTTGCTACTTGGTTTTTCTTTGTCTCCACTATTAAGTAAAGCATAAGGGTTGATTCATGTCCACCGTAGTCAAACCCCTTGAAAGACCAACTTTAAGACCTTGTGCAAGTATTAGTTGACATCAAGTAAGCATGTAAGTAATCCAAATGTGAATTTTAATAATGTATTATACTTTATAGTGCTCCAAATTCAAGTGTTATAGGAAAGCTCCTTTGATATGAATAATGTTTGACTATTCTAGGATGATGCCTTGATGTGTTTCATTGCTCAAATTAATGTTTTTAAATGTTGAAACACATACCACGTCGACTTCCAAAGACTAATGGAAAGCAGTGGGAGTCAATAATTTAAAATTTAAATTTTTGAATTTGAGGTCCAATACATGTCATCCATGATTATTCACTACTACATATCATCGGAATTGAGAATATTTGATCTAGGGACGAAAAATGAATATATGGAAGTATGTAATATTAAATAAGACAAATATATTAGCATAGGTGTAGATAAAGTTGAAAGAAGGTCAAATACATGAAAGTAAATAAAGATGGGTAGAAACTAATAAAATAACAAAATTAAGATAAAAATGTGTCATGTCATTAATGCACATTCCCCCAAACTTAACATGAAAGTTTATATAGTTGAAAGTAAATAAAGACAGGTCCAAATTGATGAAATAACTAAACTTAACATGAAAGTGTGTCATATGTGATTAATGCACATACCCCAAACTAAACATGAAAGTATGGCACATGCCCCCCACCTCCCTACTATGAATAGATGATATAATTCTGAAAATGAAATGATCTATGAGGTATGAAATACTTGACCATCCTCCCTTATAAAAAAATCAATAAAATATCTATGAACTCATAAATAAGACCCTTCACACCATACAATCATATTAGATCCTTCTCCAAATACACCCAAATCTAAGTGGAAATTGTAAATGGTATGCAAAATTTACCAATACAAACAAACCTACCAAACAAAGGAAAAAGTTACGTAGTTTTAGAATCCAGGCAGACCGCATATATAGGGTGAGAATCAGGATAAAGGATGAATTATAAATTGTCTAGAAAGCCAAAAAAGACGGATAAAGCAGGAAAACGAGCGGTCAGATTCCTGCAAGGCCCAATGATGAAATGACACCAATTCAAACCCACACACAGCTGGGCACCACAAAACACCAATTGTATCGCAATCAAACCCAAAAAAAGGGGTCCTGGACTCAGGGTGGGGCCTAGAAAACAGAAAGCATGACTTACCACTGTAATCCATAGTTTTCATAGAACTGGGCATGACGAATTCTATATTTGAGAACCTTAAAGATTACTGTTTTGCCCCACCGAATAGTTGAGAAGCTTCTTAAAAACACCCAAGGTCATATTTTTCTTTATAAACTGGTAAGTGGTCAATTGTAGGAATCAACCCATCTTCCCCAAACCAAATCTGTAGTCCTCTCTGAAGATCAATTAGACACTGAACTGCTCTGTTTGAAGTTATGGAGAAACAGCAGGTCAAGGGTTCGAGGGTGTTGGTGGTTGATTCGGCCAAATCATGGGAATACATTATGACCCAAGCCCAAATCCAAGCATGCCCGGTCTCTGGAAATTCTTCTTCTAACTTCTATTTATGTTTTCTACTGTTTATGGCTAATTTCTGTGTAAACTTATTTTTATCAATGTTTGTATTAAATTTCATGATTTATCATCATAGATTTCGTAATATCTTTTATGTTTTTGAATTAAGGAGGTTATGGTAAACTGGTTTTTAAACTTTATGATTCATTATCAAAAAATTTACATCTTTTATGTTTCTGGATTGAGGAATTCATGATTTAAGCTTCATTGATTCATCGTCAAGATTTTATGACATCTTTTATATTTTTGGATTAAGGTCATGATTTACACTGTTTTTTAAACTTTATAATTCATTATCAAGATTTTGCCACATCTTTTTTTTTTTCTTTTTTGAGTCCGGAAGACAATATAGTTTTATAATATCTTTTATGTTTTTGGGTCATCAAGGAGGCTACAGTCTTACTATTTTTGCTTTATAATTCATCATGAAGATTTTGCCATTTTTTTTTTTTTTTTTTTTTTTTTTGGGTCTTGATGACTATATTTTTGCAATATCTTTTATGTTTTTGGGTCATCAAGGAGGCTACAGTCATACTGTTTTTGGGTCATGTAAGCCATGGAACATAAAATTATATTTTTGGGTCGAGAAGGTCATGGTCTTACTGTTTTTGCAACATCTTTTATGTGTTTAGATCATAGAAGCCATGGTCTTGCTGTTTTTACAACATAAATTTATGTTTTTGGGTCAAGGAGGTCATGGTCTCACTGTTTTTGCAATATCTTTTATGTTTTGGATCAAGGAGGCCATGGTGTTACTGTTTCTTATGGGATTTTGATGGTTGCAGATAGTAGTCCATTTCACAGCAGCTTGGTGTGCACCCTCCAAGTTCATGGCAGGCTTCTTTGAGGAGCTTGCCCTCAAGCACCCAGATGTCCTGTTTCTGTCAGTTGATGTGGATGAGGCTAAGGTATATCTTTATTTCCTATTGTATGATATAAATTCTTAGGTTTGTTTTAAAGAGTGCATAATAAATATTGATTTGTTTTGCAACTTATCTTAAATCACACAGTTTTAGTGGTGGGTTTTCATTTTTTTTTTGGGTAACTTTTTTTGTTTTGCAGAGTGTTGCAGAAAAATTGGATGTGAAGGCTATGCCCACCTTTTTATTGATGGAAAATGATAAACATGTGATTGACAAAATAGTGGGAGCCAACACAGAGGAGCTGCTCAAAAGGGTGTCCCTCTTTGCACATAAGGCTCGCCAGGCTTCCCAAGCTAACTGAGATTTAATGGAACCTTCTTCACAAAGTTGTAAATTCAAGGCATAACCTGCTTTGTAAATTTAGACTTGTTGTGTTCCTTTGCTTTTCCTGTTGTTTGATGGGGATGCAATGCAAATCTTTTCATGATTTCCTGCTTTATCCTCTCCTAGTTTGGAATAAATTCAGCAAACAGTTTTGACAGTAAGTGTTGATGCTAATTTTCTTTAATCAAAACTAATGTATTGTATAGGACTTTTGATTTGGCAATCTCTGTTTCTATACAGTGGGTTATGAGTATACGTTTAAATTAGAGTTTGGTCTTTTTCTGTTTTATAGAAGATTATAAGCATATGTCTAAATCAGAAGATTATATGTGTTGAATAAAGAAATCAGGAATCTAGTCGAACCAAGTTGCTGAAGAGACAAGTGATTAAAAATTGAATGTTGTACAATTAAACAATAGTTAATGATAATTTTCTACTATTAATTTTAGCCAATAAAAATGGGGTCTAGTATTTGATAGATAAAAAGTCTTAACCAAGATTCTTATTAATAATTTAATATTTAAGATTAGTTTGACAAATCAATTATAATAATATTATTAAATTCATATTTTATTTTTAATGATTTAAATAATTTTTCATAGATATAAATGGTCTATTTAGTACAGAACTTCATTCATGCCAATATTACTTTAAATTAAACATGTTTTACAATGAAATTTTCTTAGATCAAACCCACTTAAATTATATTTCTGGATATTCAATGCTAAGAGATTTCAATAATCCATTCATGATAAAAAGAGCTGAAGGAACAAATAAAAAAATCCAAACGCCCATGTAAAAAATTTGTACACAATTGAATCCAGAAACAACATTATTCCCTGGGTATTGTTTTATGTTTTAATATAGAATATTATAAGTGTATGGCTAAATCATAAGTTATCTTTTGCCTATTCTATTTGAATAAAGAAATAAGAGACATAATCCAATCAAATTACTCACTTCCTTTTGAACTTTGAATAATTAAAAATATTTAATGGTAGTTTTGCATTTTTTATTTTCACAAACAAAAATAGAAAATGTTGTTTAATACATAAAAATATTCTTACACAAGGTTCTTTGTTTATGTTTCAATAAATAAATTATAATAATATTATTAAACTCATCCATTCATATTCTAAAATTAATAGTTCAAACCATATCTCATAAACATGAATTGTCTATCAATTATCAAATTCACTTTAATTAAGCACACTTTACTATACAGCTATTTCAATTATCAAATCCACTTTAATTATTCTTTGATCTTGCTTTACTTTTTAATATGGAAGATTACAAATATATGCTTAAAACAAAAGTTATATTTTGGCTACTCTATTTGAATAAATAAGGGATGTAATCACCAATCAAATTACTAATTGCCTCCTTTTAAACCTTGAATAATTAAAAATAGTTAATGGTAATTTTTTATTTCTTATTTTCACCAACAAAAAAGGGGGAATATTTATTCTATTAAATCATTCTATAAGAATTATTTTAATCAAGCAACTACTTTCAAACTTCCCTTGTTGCTAATTTAATATTCGAAATTATTTTAAGAAAGTAATTACAATATTTTTTAAATTCCTCCACCAATATTTTTTGACTTGATTCAAAGCAAACCCATCTTCTATAAACACAAATAGTCTATTTAGTGCTCATTATATTAGAAGATTATCCATTCCACTACTACTGTGAATTAAACATACTATATCATCAAATTTATCCAAGATCAAATCTACCTAAATTATATCCTTGTTTTTTTAATTAAAAAGTAGCAGAACAAGGGTGTTGTCCCTTTCAAACAACAACCAAACAAATGTGCAACTGGACTAGCCAATGAACATTATGATTGAAGACAAAACACTAAACCTAACCACCAAGACTAGAAAATATAATGCACTGACAGTCAAGAAAAAACAAAAGGGAAACAAAGAATCACAAGACGAACCCAATTAAGCTTTAGGGCCACACTTCCCACTTGTTAGTGTCTTAAGCCACTCCTCATGTAGAAAGTTGAGGAGTTAACTATTGTCAATCCCCTCATTCTCCTGGGGATTCTGCTTCAGCAAATAGAAGGTGGTTGTGACACTGTACATGATTCTGCAACCGAATTTTGTGATGTTCTATGTATACCTGTCTCCATCTCAGAAAGTCTTTCCATCACCTGCTCCACCTTGTTCTTCATATCTTGTATACAACCCTCCATTTCAGCAATATTTTTCATCACATGCTCCATTTTGTTGTTCAGAACTCTGATCCTTTCTGCAAGGGAAAGACAACCAACTCAACCATTAAAGGTGAAGCAAGCATCCTCCTCCTCCAACAATGTTTCTCGAACAACCTTAAGGTTGTCAGAGACATGCGAAGCATTGTCAGTGCTATTAGACCCCCTCCAAACCTCATTTTCCCATCTTACTTTCTTTACACTGTCTTTGAGAATAATATTCACCATAAAATCTGTTGTAAATCCCCCATGCATCTGTTGGAGTCCCCTTTGTTTCAAAGTGGGTCCACGTCTCTCTTTTTTGCTCCCTCCAATTGGCACGATTCATCTCAAACTCTTTGGTGGATGCCAGAAAGTTATTTCTCTAATCCATTGTTCTGACATCCTCATAGATTAGACCATACTTGGTTCTATCTTTATTCATTTCAAGGTCATTCTTCATCCCATTCATCTCCTATATCCTTTTTTTTATAGAATAAAGCAGCCAAAGCAAGGGGGTTGACCCATTACAAGAAAAAAACTAGCACAAAGCTTGCAACCACTTACATCACATAACCAGTCCCAGCCCACCCTCAGCCAATGCCCTTTTTAATCATCAAAAAACAACTATCCTAGCCATTCCATCCCACAAAAAAAGAATTTAAAATCCCACCCTTAAAAGTTAAATCAGTAGTTATCCAACAGTAAACAAAAAGCATAAACCTACTGTAAAAGTTATAGAGACCCAGTCTTACCAAAAGACTGTAAGTAAACCAACTACCAACAAAAGTAGTGAAATAACCATCACAGTAACATAAATTTTTAACCAGGCCCTTAGGGGCCAACCACGAAGAGAAGTTTTTTAAAACCATTAACAAGAAATAAAGAAAAATCATTTGGGGTTATTTCCCCCTGAGCTTATCAGCAACTTAAACCAGTCCTTCGCCAGGAACTGAAACAACTTCCCGTTGTCCTGCACCGTCTTTGAGTCCTTTTGGTTCACTTGTTTTAGAAAATGCAGAGTCGTGGCCGCTGAGTGCATGACTTTCACAGCAAAGTCCGCAAGTGTCATGAAGCCTGTATTCAGGTTGTTGACCCTACCTTCCAGCCTCTGCATGTCCTCCCTCATCTGTTGAATTTCCACATTTTTGTCTTCCTTTCTGATCTCTGAAGCACTAGTCGTGACCTCTTCTTTCCCCTTAGCGCAGCCCTCATCAACCTCTGTACTATTCTTCTTCCCGCACAAGCCAATCGGCGAAGTGGCAGTAAGAGGAGAGCCCTTCTTGTCCACCCAGAGTCCTTTTTCACAGATAAATCCACCGAGTTTAATTTGAAGTTGGCTGACACATGGGTTGAATCCATGCTCCTTTCTCCTCCTGCCATAGTCGAGGTACTTTTGCCCTTACCCATGCCCGAGCTGTCTTCCTCCTTAGCTTTTTTCCTCTATTTTTTTTGGTTTGTCTTCCTTCTTCACTTTTATCTCTTCTTCATCCTCCCCAAACTCCATCTCCTCTTCCTCCTCCATAATTTACCTTTTTCTAACTGCTTTTTGCTTCAACCAGGAGTTTTTGGCAATTCTGTGTGACCTTCTCCGACTTTCATTATCTTCACCAGTTGAATCATCAATATTAATATGTTCCTCCCAATTTTTCACACCGGGACTAGGTTTTTTACTTTTCTTTCCTGGGCAGGTGTGGGTCTTAGAGGAAGAGGCGGAGGGAAGGGGGGGGGGGAAGGAATCACCTCAGTCTCCTTAGGGAAATTAGTAGGGTTAGGGGTGGGTCTGTGTAAGGACAAAAATCTAAGGGGAAGATTAACCCCTGATGTAGAATACAAATTTTTTTTCCACAACCTTCTTAACCCTCACATCCATCACCGACGCTTCCATAAAATGAAGCAGGAAGAAGGGGATCAAAATTTCTTCATTATACCGAAAATTGAAATATAATTTATTGTTATTATTGTCAAAAAAATTTTATAGAGATGTATAGTCGAAAAATGGAAGCACTTCCATTGTAGACTTTTTTAGCCTTTCGAGTAAGTGGTTTGGGGTCATGACAAGCACCTTGAATGGGTTCCTGATCTAGACCTGGTTTTCCCCCTGTTCTGCCCCACTTTCCACTTCTTTCCAACCTGGTTTCTGCATTCTGAACTGCATATCTGAGATCTTTGACCTCAGGGTCAGGGTCGACCTTTTGGGTCTATGTTGACCTCAACCCTGACCTAGGTGAAGTTCAACCTCAACCCTGACCTAGGTCAAGGTCAACCTTGACCTTGACCCAGTGTTCAAATCTCAGGGTCCCACAGTTTTCGAATGCCAGTCTTTGAAAAAGTTATTTTCCCGCTTCTGGGTCGGCTGTTTCGGGTTCCGAAGCGATGATTCCTAAATTATATTTAACATAGGTCCTCTCCTAGGGGTAAAGGCTTTAATGGAAATTTAATTCTCCTATGTCGGCCTCCTTAGAAGATTGTGCCCTAGTTTCATATAAAAGGGAGCTCTCTCCTCTCATTTTCTCTAAGTCTTCTAATGGTGATCAAGCATTCTCAAACTATCTTCAAGTGTGATTCAAGAAAACTAAGGAGCAAGATTTCAAGCAAGCATTCATCCATTCAAGCATCCATTTTCATGAAGGAGATCCAATGGAGGCCATTGAAGGATTCAAGCTACATAGTGCCCTTTTGGTGATCTTTACATTCACCTTCTTCCAAGCCTCTTCCAAATTCAAGAACCCATTCAAGACTTGGTGTTGGAGATCTACAAGCAAGAGATTGAATACATCCTACATTCTAAATTCTATATCCATTGGTGCCTACATACTTGTGGATTCAAGGATTCAAATCCTCCACAAGGACTTTTACAAGCAAAGTGAATTTATGCATTTACTTTGTTTACTTCTGAAATTTTCAATTACATATATTTAAGGTTAATTCCAAAACTGGGGTTTGACTAAGGCAAACCCCTCCCCCCCAAAAAACAAACCTCTTTTTCTTGTAGGTACAGGTTTAGGACTGCAGATTTGGACTCAAATCTGGATACCCTTTTCGGCAAACTTTCAGGATCCACAAACAGATTTTCTTTCAGGCCTATGCAGGTCAAGGTCGACATTATTGGGTTAGGGTCGACCTCACCCCTGACCTAGGTCAGAATTGACATTTCTGGGTCAGTGGTGACATTTGTGGGTCAAGGTCAACCTTTTTCATAAGATGATGTCGAATTAGAAAATGATTTCTGGGTTTTGTTCGTCTCTGCGTTTCCTTTCCAAATCATACTTCAGTTTTCCCAGAAAAGAAAGTACAGACCTCAGAAAACAACATTCTTTGATCTATAATATTTCAAGGTTAGTACTCTTCTCCTATTCATTTCAATCTTTCTAAATCTATCACACATTCATTCCTTTCCATAAAATGGGGAATTTAAGACTTTCTTCTTTGCTCTCATTTCCAAATGATTGATTCATTTGTGCATTGATCCTTT
>MU223457.1:2598858-2647138 GCA_018584345.1 Thuja plicata | reverse complement strand
ATCCATTGGAGGCCATTGAAGGATTCAAGCTACATAGTGCCCTTTTGGTGATCTCTCCATTCACCTTCTTCCAAGCCTCTTCCAAATTCAAGAACCCATTCAAGACTTGGTGTTGGAGATCTACAAGCAAGAGATTGAAGACATCCTACATTCTAAATTCTATATCCATTGGTGCCTACATACTTGTGGATTCAAGGATTCGAATCCTCCACAAGGACTTTTACAAGCAAAGTGAATTTATGCATTTACTTTGTTTACTTCTGCAATTTTCAATTACATATATTTAAGGTTAATTCCAAAACTGGGGTTTGACTAAGGCAAACCCCTTCCCCCCAACAAACAAACCTCTTTTTCTTGCAGGTACAGGTTCGGGACTGCGGATTTCGACTCAAATATGGATACCCTTTTCGGCAAACTTTCAGGATCCGCGAACATATTTTTTGTCAGGCCTGTGCAGGTTAAGGTCCACATTATTGGGTCAAGGTCGACCTCACCCCTGACCTAGGTCAAGGTCGACCTCACCCTTGACCTAGGTCAGAATCGACATTTATGGGCTAGTGGTGACATTTGTGGGTCAAGGTCGACCTTTTTCATAAGACGGCGTCGGATCGGAAAATGATTTTTGGGTTTTGTTCGTCTCAACGTTTCCTTTCCGGATCATACTTCAATTTTTCCAGAAACAGAGTACAGACCTCAGAAAACAACATTCGTTGATCTACAATATTTCAAGGTTAGTACTCTTCTCCTATTCATTTGAATCTTTCTAAATCTATCACACATTCATTCCTTCCATAAAACGGGGAATTTAAGACTTTCTTCTTTGCTCTCATTTCCAAATGATTGATTCATTTGTGCATTGATCCTTTTTGGGTTGATCAATTTGGATTTTTCCTTTGTGCATCTTGGGATAGAAGAGGAATATCTTATCTTTCCCCCATATATTTCAAATGTTACATTTATTATGTTACATTGTTATATGTTACATTTTTATATGTTACAAGAGATTACATTTTTATTTATTTAAAGTGGACGTCACTAACATTTGTGCGGTGGACAGTGGTCCTTGACATGTTCTATCGCTGCAATTCTACCAATAAAAAATATTTATTTATTTATTTTGGTGGAGGACTTTATGTCAAACACAAATCAATTTTTAATCTAATATGAAACACAAGTCCATACGAATGCTTGCATTCTTTCAATATATAACAAAAAAAAAAATCTATATTAATATTCTTTTGATAATAATTAAGTACAATGAAAATTTTCCGTAATGATGTAATCAATGACCTCTTCCCTATTTATTTATTTATTTATTGCATCTCAAAAGATTTTGAATTGTAGTAAATGATAAAATTAAAAAATATACACAACCCATCAATTATACTCAACAAATTAAATTAAATTTTTTAATAGTTAAATTATCTTCATAAATTTATTTGGATGGAAATAATTCCAAAGATATTTTGAATACTTTGAGTGGAGAGGGTTGAATTGCCACCACTGAATAAGACACGTTACACGCTAGAATTTAAACGGTGGCAAATTACGTAGACCGGTTGAATTTGGTTCTACAAATATTTTGTCTTGCATTTGAATTTGGACCTTTCCCAAATCTACTTTTCCGAAATTTAATATTTAGAGTGCTTAAAAGCCAGAATAATCAAAGCATTGAAAGAGATGTTTAGTGATTTGATTTTTGCAATTATTATATTTTAAGTGGGCTAAGGTTTTCACTCCCGTTTACTAAAGATTTATGATTAGATGTTCTATTAATTATATATTTTATATTGGTAATAATTATAAAGCACGTGAACAATAGATAATATATTGTAAAGTATTTATTATGAGGGAATGAGTAGTAATTATTGTTTAGGAATAAAGATTACAATTATTGTTTTGGGGGGTTTGTTTTTAGTATTGTTTTCATTCATAAGGTTATTATATTAAATTTTAAGGGTGTAAAAAATTATAAGGGTTAAAAAATAGAATAATAGATAAAATTTAATTAATTTATTGATTCTTTATGATTATATTTTTAATTTGTTTAATATTAATACAAAATGTATAAAGAGGGAGTCTTGTTATTAGCTTTTTCTAATATTGATATTAGATGAATTTGTGATTTGTAATCAGGGAGAATATTTTTCACATGTTCATTAGTAATGGATATCATTTAAGAAAATTCTAAGACAATGTTTAATAATGTCTTCACCATTAGCAATTGTGATGTGTTTTATTGTTTACCTACAACTCTGCAACACAACATTCAATAGAACATTATATTAGCAAGTTAGTCCATAAAACAATGATCAAATTGGTCAAACAACTCACTAAAATCGTCCTATTGCTTCCTACAAAGAAAGATTCAATTGAATTATATTAATGCTCTCAAATTTTGCACAAATTCAACTTGAATTGACAATTCTATGATGGAAGATTCAATATACAATGCATAAATTCACCTAATTATGTTGTTTTAATGATTTTTTATGCAATTGAGATGAATTAAGCTAAGAATGTAATCTAAAATGTTGCAATTATGATTCTACTTGATGAATTTTACAATGCAATTATGATCTAAGAATGTTGTAATTAATCTTCAATGGCTACAACTGATGCTAAATTACTCAATTATCAAACTAGCATAACCTTGTTACTATGAATGCACTATATGCAAATGAGTTAAGAAGAGTTGATTACATAGATTTCTCCTTGGAGGGAAAATTTGAATTTGAAATGTGTGGTCGAGATTTAATCAAATAAATGGTCATAATTCAAACTTGAGCAATCCCCTTTCTTGAATTTGATTGGTGGGAATTAAGTCCTTTGTTCTTTTGTGTGATGAGTCGATAATAGGACAATTAATTAAATCACTTTAATTAATATCCATAGCTAAGTAATTTTTGTCTCTTGAATTAATTGATTAATTAATTAATGAGGACTCTTTGATTATTTCTCATTGAAACCTTTGATAATGGATAAATTTGATTAATTTCAAATTATGCCATCATGCTCATGATCAAATTGATTTGGAGACTTTTATTAAGATTTTGACCTCTTGTTTAATTCAGACCAATTTTAGGTGATTACATTTGCCCCCCTTTGAGTCAATGTGCGATCAGTGCTTTGATTCAAAGGACGTCTGATATTTGATGTTGACAAGATTATGATTAAGAAAATGATTGGATATGAACCCTTATGAAACTATTCCAAATGAGAAACTGACTCCGAACTAGATTGAATGCAAATTAATTAAGATTCTGAAGATATTGGAGATTCTAGAATGACAGAGAGCTAGATAGATTGCAATCGTTGATGTGATTGATGTGGAGATTGAATGAACAATCTTATATGAAACTTGATGAAACTAATCATAAATTGATTGATGTTTGATGATAGATTGAGACCAGAATAACCAATTTGATGTAATGTGATGAAATTGATTACTTGTCTGATTGTTGAAGATAAGAATGAAATAACCAATTTGATGTGAAGAAATGAAATTGATTACCGTTAGGAAAGATTCTGAAAACTTGATCGAATAATCAGTTTGATGTGGTGCGATGAAACTTATTACCACTAATAAATTGATCGAGAAAATTAACTTGATATGGATCTTGATAAAGTCAATTATCTTCTGATGTTCGGATAAGGAGACTACCAATTTGATGTGGTGCGATGAAATTGATATGCCCCTGGTGATGTTGAAGCACTGATGTTGATAAGACCGGGCAATTTGATATGATACCTGATAAAATTACTCGTTCCAAGCTCGATTGATTGATTTACTGATTCAAGACCATCAACTTGATATGATGCTTGATGAAGTTGATTCCCAAATTGATGAAATTCTATTTTGATATGACACCTGATTGAAAACTTGATTCAATTGATAACTTCATTAATGAAAATTATCTGATGTTGCTAATCGATTGATTCCATGATTGTTGAAGAAGATTTAAAAAATACACTGAAATCCACTGATTTTTGATCAAATAATAGCCCAGTTTGATAACCTAATAAGTTGACTGATTTCTAAAGAAGATATGAAGAGAATTTGATTTGGAGGACTACGATTATAACAAGAACCTAATGATGCCCCAATTGTTGAGAAATTTTGATAATTTGATCTCTTGGATGATTGTGTTGATGATGCCCTCTTGGAAGTAAAATTGAAAGAAAATCACTAAATTAGGTGCTTTAGTGATTAAATTGAATATTTGTCAATTACTAGAATATTGGAGTTAAATTTTGATTTTGATTCCAATAACTACAATAATGATGATAAATGATAATATACTATTTTTTGTTTAACTCAAATCAGGCTCCATTAGGTTAAATTGGTCCAAGAAGGGATTAAATTGTGAAGAAGGGGTTAAAAATAAAATAAAATACCCCAAAATTAAGTTTAAATTGGTTAAAAATTGATTTTTTATTAATCATTTTTACATTTGACTTTGGTAATTTTTGAGCTCTGATAGAGAAAATGTTGATTCCAGTGGAGAGCCATTGCTTCAAAATTTCTCGCCATCATCAACGACCTGCTCATTATCCGCATGTGGTATGTAGTCTTTGACCCTTCATTTAATGCATGCATTTAATGCTTTTCCATACATTTTTTATTCAAAACGAGCAATTTTATTATTTTATCATTTATGGTAGTTAAAATATCATTTTCGGTCAAAAAACATATTTTCCCGTCTGTATACTGTCATTTGCAGTTTTTCATGTTTTTTTCATTTTTGGCCAAAAAAACATCGTTTCATGTCTGTAAATTGTCATTTTCTGTAAAATGTTGTTTGCAGTTTATGTTTCGTCATTTCCGGTGTCAGCTTTGTGGGCTAAAAACTTGTTTTGTCACCTCTGGTAGACCAGTCATCATCTCCGGTGGGTGCTAAAATATGATGTGTTTTATTATTTCCCTGCAACTCTGCAACACAACACTCAATACAACATTATATTAAAAAATTAGTCCATAAAAATTAATCAAATTGATCAAACAACTCACTAAAACCATCCTATTGCTTCCTACAAAGAAATATTCAATTGAATTATATTAATGCTCTCAGATTTTGCACAAATCCAACTTGAATTGACAATTTTATGATGGAAGATTCAATATACATTGCATAAATGCACCTAATTATGATGTTTTGATGACTTTTGATGCAATTGAGATGAATTAAGCTAAGAATGTAATCTAAAATGTTGCAGTTGATCTTAAATGGCTACAGATGATGCTAAATTGTTCAATTATCAAACTAGCATAACCTTTTTATTATGAATGCACTATATGCAAATGAGTTAGGAAGAGCTGATTATATAGATTTCTCCTTGGAGGGCAAATTTGAGTTTGAATGATTAAAAGTTTTAAGGGTACTGATTCACCCCCCCCTCTCAGTACACAATTTTCCTAAGTTATTCCAACATTCCCAACTATATATATATATATATATATATATATATATATATATATATATATATATATATATATGNTATATATATATATATATATAGGTGTGTGTGTGTGTATGTGTATGTGTGTGTGTGTGTGTGCACGTATATATATGTATGTATGTATATATATATGTATGTCTATACACACACACACACACATAAATATACATACATATATATGTACACACACACACACACACACACATATATATATCATAGTAACTTCAAAATTAGGTTTCTCAATAGAAAACATAACATGAGATAATAATTATTTTCTACTCCTGAAAATTCTATTATTACATTCAAGCCAGATGTTCCATACCACATTGGAAGGGCTTAGTTCCCAAATGAAAGAAAAGTAATAGGACTTGTAAAGAATGGGACAAAATTTTAAGAAATTCACAATTAGGGCCTACAGCCAAATGCCAATCTAATTTAAAGAATAACCAATACCAACAATCCATAAGAAAAGGGAAAGAAAGAAACAAATGATCTAAGGATTCCATAAAATAACCACAAAGAGTGTAGCAAAAGAATAGAATAATCCCAAGTTTATCATGTATCATACTAGTAAGGGCCTTATCCTAAATTGTTAACAAGGAAAATGCCTAGGTACCTTATGAAGACATGTCAAACCCCTCAGAAGATTTACATGCCAGTGATCAATCTGGTTGGCCTTGATTAGTGATACATAATCTTCCTTAACATTATAATGACCTAATTTAGACTTGATCCATATGATCTCATCATCCTTGGGGGAAGGGATGATAAATATTTTACATAATCCCTTCTTAAGTTCTTGATTCCAGGATAAGTAGGTATGTTAAGAAAATAAAATTTCTTCCATCTAATAACCAGGGAGGTACTAGAGTTATCTAAGTAGTGTCATACCCCAAAATTGGTATCTTGCAACCCTAACCAATTTTGTTACATTTATCAAATTTCTGAATCATCAAAGTCCTATGGTACTAGGCAATCTTGATTTTTGACTGACTCTACTTGACCAAAGTGTCAAATGCAAAAAAATCTAAATTTGCATTAATCACATACTATATTTAATTCCTAAACATCAATTACAATTGGCTAAATAAACCCTATGATTGAATTAATTTAATTACAAAGTCCTACCACTTTAATTAAATTAAATTCACCCTTTTAGTCAAAATACATAAAAAGGAATTAAATGCCATTTGATTATTAAATAAATATTCTCATTTCAATAATTGAATTTAATTATTCAAATAATTGAGAAAGTGCATTTATGAGGTCATATTTTATTTTTCTAATCAAATAATCCTTCCAAAATCCTCACTTCAGTTCAGAAATATAAACTCTGAGTTAACTGTAATTCAAAAGTGCAACAAACTAGTTAACTGTTTTATTCACTCCCAAAGCCAACAGTTGACTGTCTCTCTCAAGCAAACTTACCATTCCGAACTGGACTCTCATTCTATAAAAACCCTCTTATCTCTCATTCAAAAAAAAGGAGAGAAGAATGCATATTTTTGGAGTATCGAATCACTGCTGGATTGTTAGCTCAAATTTGTGTGCATTCAAGCTTTCATTGTTCTCATTATTATTACAATATATTAATATCATTCAATAGATTAATCATGCATAAATTACCTTCTTTCAAGTATTCTTAGTTTAATCTCATCTTTCATTTCTAAAATAATCTTGCATACTCATTTCTAGATTAAATATTGCATTTGCATTCTAGATTAAATCCTTGGTTCTCAGATTGCTCTCAGTTGTTGGACTTTTGTATCCTGAGAGCTACTCAAAACCCCATCTAGATAGGAGGCAACAGGTTGGCTCATCCATGCATGCAGGATGGATAACTTCATATGCATTCCTGTATGTGACTGATGAATAAAGACTATGTTGAAGTGTATGTATAGATAAAGAGGCACACATTTAGCATATACATTTTTGGCGCCCACCGTGGGACAATAAATTCAATTTTTGGCCTCATATTTCACTTTTGCTGTCACTTCCGTTTTCCGTCCGTACGTCTCTGCAGCGAATTCTTGCGCGAAGTTTTGCGTACATATGCGCAAAGTTTTTCTTGTCCATGTGTAAAGGAGAAAATATGTTTGGGGTTTATAACAATGGAGATTTTCTCATAGAAGTGACCCTATACACATATTATCTACCTTACATTTAATTGTAATTGATAAGGGGTGTAAATCTTGAAATGTTTGTAAAGGAAAATGAAATAAAGTACATAACTCTAAAAAAGAACCTGTTGAAAACCCTGTCAAACGGTCTTAGAAACTGTTGATTTCTAGGATCTTGGACTGAAATTGTGAGATCTACAAAACCCAAAAATCATTTTCCAATCTGACATAGTTCTTCTTTTGACCCTCAAGTCAATGTCACCATTGACCCAAAATTTCCAATTCCAACCTAGGGCAGAATCGACCTCCAATTCTGACCTAGGGCAGAATAGAACTCTAAAATCTCTGATAGAAAATTTTTTTTTGGATCCCGAAAGTTTTCCAAAAAGGGTATCCGAATCTGCACTCCGATCCATTGTTTCGAACATGTACCTGCAAGAAAAATGGATTTTTTTGTTGGGGGAGGGGTTTTCCTTGGCCAAACCCCAGTTTTTGAATTAACCTTAAAATATAATTGAAATTTCATAAATAAAACAAAGTAAATGAACAAATTCACCTTGCTTGTAGAATCCCTTGTGGCGGATTCGAATCGGTGGATCCACAAGTATGTATGCACCAAATAGATGTAGAATGTAGGATGTAGGATGTCTCAAATCAATTTCTTGTAGATCTTCAACACCAATCTTGAATGGATCTTTTAATAGGAAGAGACTTGGAGGAATGTGGATGGTGAAACCTTCAACAAGAGGGCTCCATAGAATTTTGAATCCTTCAATGGATACCAATGGATCTCCTTGATGAATTGAATGCTTGAAGATGCTTGAATGCTTGGAAGATTGAGAGTAGATGAATGCTTCAATATATATTTAGCTTTCTTCAAATCTTGCTTCTTAGCTTGCACTTAGATTTCACCTCTTGAGACTTAGAGAAAATGAGAGGAGAAGGCTTCCTTATATACAAATCTAGGGCACAATCTTCTAGAGAGGCCTACATAGGAGAATTAAATTCCCATTAGAAATTTAGAACTATACCCCTAGAAGTGGACCTATATTAAATATAATTTAAGACTCATCATTTCAGAACCCAAAATAGCCGACCCGGAAGCTGGAAATGAATCTTTCTGAAGCCCGACATCCGAAAACCCCAGAAACTTGAAATCTGGACCTTCGACTAGAAAAAAGTTGATTCTGACCTAGGTCAAGGTCAAGGTTGACCTTGACCTAGGTCAAGGTTGAGCTTGAACTTGACCCAGAAAGGTCAATTTGACCTTGAGGTCAAAAATCTCAGTTTTGCAGTTTAGGATGCCAGAAACAAGCCAAAGAAAAGTGGGAAATGGGGCAAAACAGGGGGAAAAGCTAGATCCAAGTCAGAGACCCATTCAAGGCACTTGAAATGACCCCAAACCACTTACTCAGAGGGATAAAATAGTCTAAAATGGAAGTGCTTCCATTTTCCAACTATACATTTAGCATCCAGTTTAGCAAGAGTATGGACTCGATGCAAACTCTTGGTAAAGGAGATCATGAAGGAATAATAATCTTATTGAAATCAAAAGGGACAAAGGAATCCTCAAGCCCCCAGGGACTTAATTATTTATCAAACCTAAGATTAAAATAAGAGAGACATCACCAGAGAGAGAGAGAAAGAGAGGTTAGCTCGCCCAGTAAGATGTGTGTATCTCACAGTGAACCACAAAAGAATAGGATGGCCCACCAAGAAAGCACTTGATAGTCACCCCATAAAGTTGTGTGCCTTCTAGTGGCTTTGTGCATGTATGTAGTGCATCTTCTGATGGCTTTTATGAAATACACATGGATCCATATCCTTATATCACCATGGAATACATTTGTAAAATGTGTATCTCTTCAGGATTTAGCAACTTATGTGTGTTACCTTCCGAGGATTTAGCATATTGAATTGTATTTGAATGTGTATCTCTTCAGGATTTAGCAACTTATGTGCGTTACCTTCAGAGGATTTAGCATGCTGCAAAACAAAAGGTTAGAACAAAAATGCATAATATAGAATGAGAGAGGCCATATATATGCCCCCCTCCTTAAGATGGAAAAATACATGCTATTTTGACATGTTAAGGAAAGAAAAGAAAAAGGATAAATCCCTCTTCAACATCAAGACAATATCCATAGACAACACCCAGTCCAAGCCAAGAAGGTCACAGCTCCTATGAGGCCATGGAAGGGACGAATGCAAAGAAGTGAAAAAGTAACCCTTGTGAAGGATAGCACACTATTCAGTTTCCAAGGTGAGAGATTTATCAACCATGGAAACCCAATATCAAACAATGAAATAGGTTATAATCAAGGACATAGATCATCAATGCAAACCAAAATTTTCATGTGCGATTGGATATCACATAATAGATAGAAATTGCTTAACCAAGGGAAAAGTGGATCTTGGAAAAGAAAAAAAGAAGGAGATGGCATCCTTTCCCCCCAAGCATAAGAACAAGGATGAAAGGGGACCTATTATATCGCTCACAACACTATGCAAGACAATGAGCCCCCAAGGATTAGGCTAACATTGATTACATAATGTAGAGTTCCATAATAGGAACATAAATGTTATTTAGAGAACATACGATTGAAATACAACTCATTGCCACATGATATATAAACAATTTTACTATCAATGATCTTCCTAATCTTATAATGTAAAGCTTGACATTCATTAGTAGAGTGATCATGAAATTTATGATACAAACAAAAAGGAAGAGTCTTTAAGTGTGGACTACGTTTCCTTTTGCATTTAGGTCTAGTAATCACCTTAACACGAAGGAGTTTTGGCAAAAGAACTTCTTGGTCAAATTCCTTCATAGGTTCATCATGTTTTGAAGTGTTATTTGAGATGTTGGTAAAATTGATGTGTTGTTGAGGATTAAATCCCAATCCATAAGAATTCTCATGCCCCCCATTCTGTAAGGGCATTTGAATTCCCTGTTTATGCTTACCACATTCTTGACCATAGAATCCTTGTTTAACTAGTAAATGATAACCAAGACCATAAAAAGAAGCCATATCAGAAGCAGTCAATGGAACTTCAGTAGTCACTATGTCATCGTTAGTAGGTTTGATAAATTCATAGTGGGTAGAAGCAATGACAAAGTTATTTTCAAAGGGAATTAGAAGTAGAAGCAAAAGCTCATTGTTCAAACTCTCTTTGTTGCTTCATAAAATCAAGATCAGAAACCTTATACTCTCCAATAAAGGTAGGATTAAAATCAAAGGTTCCCCAATCATCTCCAGGAAGAGCATTAGAGGAATAAGGATTACTATTAGGAATAGGAGTATTGTGGGTTTGAATATTCAAACAAGGATTTGGTGCATCATCCGCATGAAGTGTATACACCATGTTATTGTGAATAAAATTAACTTTACGGTGAAGGGTGGAAGGAACATCACACATCTCATGCAACCAAGGTCTTGATGAAATTAATTTTTCATTAGTATACAAACAACACTTTCGGTAAGCCTACACCGAAAGACAGGAAAGAGAAAACCGAAGATCAGATTAGGAGATCATAAAAAATGACTAAGTACAAAGAGAACCAATGACACAAGTCAATGTGTAAACCAAAAATCACAAAGTAGAAAGATAAAGTGGAACCTGACAAAGGAACCCAAAATGCAAGTTACAGTGTAACCAACAGTAGAAACTAAAGGACGGTCAAGCATGACCGACAGACAAAACCGAAAGTCAGTTATAGCCCTCAAAAAGTGGATCTAACTTCCACATCATATAAAGGAAATGTAAAATTTTATTGGATATTTAATTGTTTTAAATCCATTTCTTTAGGGACAAGAAACATTAATGTAAGTGTTTTAATCATTCTAACTGATTTAAAACACATAGACTAGGAGATCTAGGTGTAAGTTGTAAACCTGATCTTAGAGTTAACATTGTTTTTATCACAACTCGATGAAGTCAATCCGTCTATAAATAGATGATGTAATCATTCATTAGGATGTGTGTGCAAGAAGAAAAAAAGAGAGAGGAGAACAAAACAAGAACATCTATGGATTGAATTGAGAGTTTTAAGAACTAGAACAGAAAAAGAAGAATTTGGTTAGCAGAACCAAGAACAGAGGAAACTGATAATCAAAGGTATTATTCAATCACAGTTAAGGTGATAATATTTTTATTGGAACTACATAGGATCTGTGTCAGCAATAGGAGATTGTATTTACCATGTCAATTTTTAATTTTCTATCATTCTAACAAGTGGAGCAAAGTGTAAAAATCCTTTCAAGGAAGGTGGACTTAATAGTCCTACTGTAAATCTCTTAACCGAGTGCACACTTCATAAGTGTTGCTAAAGCTCTTAGCAGAGTAGACTTTAACAGGTCTCCACCAATACTCCTAACAGGGTAGATCATCAGAAGTGATCAATTGTAAGCCTTTACCGGCTCCCTTCCAATCTGCAGATGGTGAAGTTTTGTGGGTGCCATCCCCACTGTATTTTTTACTTCCTAACATGAGTTTTCTGTGATATCATATCTTGTGTTATGTGTCAATTATATTCATGAATGTTTCTATGAATGATTCACATGTTTATTAATGTTATGAATTAATATAGCTCACACCAAGATATTTTAGATCAGATTGAATGGATATGTAATTGATTACAAAGGTTAATTTATTAAAGGATACAAAAAGTTATAGAGGTACTGATTCACCCCTCCCCTTTGAGTACATACTTCCCATTAATCTCAACAATTGGTATCAGAGCTGAGTCTCTTCTTGGAAAGCTTAAAGGCTTTAGAGAAAAGATCATACAATGGAGAAGTACAAACTTGATAAAAATATTGAGAATAAAAATCTTGAAATACAGATGTTCTATGAATAGTATAAAGAAGTAAGAATCAAGATGAGAGAGCTATTGAATGAGATAAAAAGGTATGACAACTCAAAGCAATGAAAACAATTATAAAGAGGAAGAGATTCCAAATTTATTTGAGTCTTCAGGATCAACTACATGCAAAGCATCAGATACATCAGAAGAAAGCATCACAAGCCTAACTTAAATCAATCTACATCTGGTTGGACAAGTTAAATCTCTGCAAATTGGTCAAGAGACACAGATGGTAAGAATGATTGATGTCATGAACAATGCTAGATAGGATAAACAAGAAAGTGTTAAAATTAATTTAGAATAACTGAGAGGGGGGGTGAATCAGTTATCCTTAGGTCTAGATGTACCAATTGAAACTTTATAGCACTTTAAACAACTCAGATTTGCTCAGCAACAATAACATAAGTCAACAACATAAATATGCAGTTTACTGTTAAAATGTAATCAACTTGCTTAACAGTAAAACACAACATAAACATTCACACAAGTTGACACTAGTATTTAATGTGGAAACCAAAATTGGGAAAAACCACCAGTAACATGCTACCAAGTTTTTACTCTTTTGAAGTGAGCTCTGCTAGGAGCCAACACTATTAAAGGTTACAAAACACATTGCTAAATGTGACCTGGTTAAAGGATTTAATCACCCTGTCAGGAGTGGCCTTGTTAGAGCTCTTAGAACATTTCACCTGAATGTCACCTTCCTCAAAGGATTTATACAATGACTGCTAGGTCAACCTGGTTAAAGGATTTTGACTGATACAATGGTTAGAAAGTAATCAGCAGGTGTGATATGATACATACAACTTACTTTGTAAATCCATATCCAATTCAACTCTTATGATAATTCACTGAGTGGCCTCCATTCTCATGTCAATCTTCAAATCTGCTTGGAAATCTGTCAAGCAATCACTTTCACAGCTCTCTGCTTCTTTGTTCAACCTTCTTTGCTAGATCATGCCAATCAGTCAATTAACCATGCAATTCTCTTGCATACACTTTTCACATACATAAATACTCTTGAATAATCCCTTGAGGTTATCTTATACCTCTTCATCTAGGTAAATAAATCTTTGCCTCTTAATCAAGATCGTATATCTTAGGTTAGGTCAGATCCAACAGATCTTTCCATCATTTATATTTAATTTACTTCTCCAAAGTAATCATAAATTAAATCTTGGATCCATTCAATAATTACAGTTACCCATGCATTTAAATAGTGTGGACCAATCGTGCTTATCCTTAATTAACTTTAAATATCCCAATAAATTCAATTATGTCAGCCAGAGATCTCTAATCTCAACAATTACCAAAATACTACTGCTCGGCCAGCACTGTGTTCTTCCACTCGGTCATCACTATTTTCCTCAAAAATTTACAAGCGCTCGCTTGATACTAAGAAATTATGCTCAGCATACACTGGTGCTCGATCGACACAAAATTCACTCAGCTTATACTATTCCCAGTAAATTGACATTTTGACTTAGTGTAATAGATAAACAACACATTACTTTGCTAATGTTCCATATGATCAAGTACCCTTGTAATTTCTCATAACTCAACCATTTCACTCGGTCTTCTTGTTATCCTTGCGTTTAAATATTCTTCAACAATCAATAGATATAGTACTCAAACAGATAGCAATAATCTCACCAGTTAAGGTTTGACATCAATGATAAAAAAACAATTGTTTACATTGCAGCTTTCTAACAGAAAGAACACTAGCTATTGATGATAGAAGAAAGATTACAAAAAAGCTACAAGAAAAGGAGACTAAAATACAGAGACTTACAAAGCATCACCATGAGATAACAAATCAGATTATTCTTATGAGTCAAGAGGCAAACAAAATAAATTTTGAACTCATTGAAAGAATAGAAGCCATCAGTGAACTGAGGGATGAGAATGAAAAGTTAAAGCATGAATTAAGAATATAGCAACAACATAATGAAATTATCAAAAAGACTGAAGAAAGCAATAAAAGAATGGATGATTTTCTTGAGGGACAATGAAGAGTCAATAACAACAACGGTCTAGGTTTTACCAAAAATGGAGAATCATCAAATCAATCCAATCCAAAGAATGTCTATGAAAGTCCAAGACCAAGAAAGCTTACATGCAATCACTATGGAAAGATAGGCCATACATCAAATGTATGCAGAGGAAAAATGAAAGGTATTCCTAAATCTACATCTTCATTCATAGGATTCTGTTATAAATGTAACAAGAAAGGTCATAAAGCATATGAATGTAAGTCTGAGATGAAACAACCAAAAAGGGAAACCTACATGGACAAATATTGTCCTACATGCAAAATGAATGGGCACACAACTCTTGAATGCTGGAAAAAGAAAAGACAATCATGGAAGCCTAAAGGTCAAGAAACTCCCTATCAACCGAAGAATGTCGGTAATCAATATGTATGGGACTACAATACTTGGACAAATTGTACATCACGTGGAAGATATGGTCACATTGCTGCAAACTATATGATACTATGGACTAGAAAGTATAGAGGCTAGACTAACCCTGGAATGGCATGCTTACATTGTCATAAAGTTGGTCATCTCAAAAAGGACTACAGAGACCAAATGACAGAGACAAGCACATATCCCAATGGAAACACCATTGAAGATATCCGGAGGGCTAGAGACAAAATGTGGAGAAAAGCTTCAAGCAATGATGAAGTTGGAGCGAGAAATGCAAATGGTGACACCCCATCCAATGGATCCGTTGACATCACCAACCCCACCTAAGCAGAACAAGTATGGAACTGCATTACCCCAAGCATAAGAAAGATGTATCATGGTTGTACTTGTTGAAATATGTGTTAACTATGCTTTTGGGCATATATACCAAAACCTGTCGGTATACACTCAAAATTAAGGTTGCCTACATTTACCAAGAAGTGTTAGTTAAAAGAAAAAATTTCTAGTATAGACCGAGCCTCATTGGTAAACAAGCACATGAGCAAGTTGTAAGTGTTACCAAAATCTGTTGGTAAAAGCAAAGTGAACATTTATTGCTCTAAAATGTTGTGTCACTGATGGAAGTAAAGTCTTCACTAACGAACTCAGTGTTTATACACCAATGAGTTGGTGAGCATTTATGACACGCATTTTAGGGCAATGGCTATAAATAGGGAATCAAAATGACTCATTTGTCATGATACCTAGAGCAGAGCAAGCGAAGGTGATTTTTTAGCAGAAAGAAACCAAGATACAAAGCGATTGTGACTCGACCTCCAGCAATCCAAAGTAGTTCAGAGATCTTTGCAAGCACAAACAGTAAGTTCTTCGAGACTGACAACTCCATTTTCATGCATTACACAGAAGCCCTAATTTTCTGAAAATGGCATCGACTTCATGAACTATGAAATCTAAGAATGCAAAGAAAGATGAGTTCAAGCTCATCAAGAGCACGGCATTTGAGGAACCTAATTATAAGATCCATCTGGGGGTTGCTTCACAACCAGATGACGCTGGTGCATTTTTGTGCATTCCAGCTAGGGTTTTGCTGGTTGAAGATGTCTAATCCTTCATACACTACAAGATTACAGATATTGGAATGTCAGAGGTAGAAGAAGCTTACAATAATATTTGTAAAGATGATGGAACACTTAATGAAGAGCACAAACACATTGAGGTGAAAGGGCTCACCAATGCCCTAATGACTCTGAAGGTCTTCAAAACTGAGTGGATTCGGTTAGTACTAAGAAGAATGCATAACAAAAAGTTATGGCTGGATGGACCAAAGGAAATAACCTGAGATGTCATCCATGTGGTCACTGGTTACCCCATAACCAATAAAGTAAAGGCACTAAAGCATCCACCGAAGGTAGAGACTGAAAAGATGACTGGAGCCAAATGGGATGGCTGTAGACTGAAAGTAACAACCATAACTGATGATGAGATTAAGTTTGGTGCATGTGTTTTGGGTTACAAATTCTTCCAGGAAAGAAGATTAAATAACATAGCATCAAGTGCAGTGGACATAGCCTACAAAATTGTGAAGAAGGGTACACAGTTGGACTTATCTGAGCTACTCCTGAATCAATTAAAGGACAAACTAAAGACAATCAGGAATGCAAATTCAAACACTTGTAAGTTTGGCTCACTAATCATGTGTATTTTCTTTTTTTTTCAATAAAAGTTCCCATTGGTAGGAGATGTGAAATGGGACAGCACCAAACCGGTCACCATGCAAATCAGTGAGCACATAGTTGTACTGGGAGATAACTTTGAAACAGTCATGGATGACTAATTCAATGTATTCAAAGACCAAATGCAAAAGAGGGTAAGAATCCCCGAGAAACTAATTGAGAAATGTAAGGATGAGATATGCTTCATGGTTGACAAATATAATACTTACATCAAACCTGTTGTAGCAAGGAAAACATGGTTTCAACCATTAGAATATGAGATCAACATGGATCTTGCAACAAAGGTAATTGATGCCTTAATCAATGAACCACTGGACAAGAAGCAACCAAGGTTTGGCACATATGAAGAGGTCAAGTCAAGAATTAAATTAGGCCTAGTTGTCAAGAAAATAGTAAAAAAGAAGGAAAAAATGGTGAAGAATCTTAAGAAGATTCTATCAATAACCGAGGAAGAAGCTGAGAAAGACGAAGAAATTGAACAAGAGGAGGAAATCAAAGAACAATTGTCTGCCAGTAAAGATGAAGAGAAGAATGAATCTGAGGAAACAGAGTTAGATTTTCCACCTCCTCCACCATCTAAGAAACCAGGGACTACAGCTGATTCAAGGACTAGCAGTCAAACATACAAAGAATCTACTGCTTCACCTCTTAAGAAAGGAAAGGTTAGGAATTACAAGAGGAAAGCTCCCACACCGAAAAGAGGAAAAAAAAAGAAGGGTAGAAAATTCATCAGAACCCGAGAGGACATAGAAGAAATCAAGAAAGATGAATCCTTAGAGTCATAAAATGTCAAGGTATAAGAACCTGACACTATTGATGATATTTGTGTTTATATTGCAAACTCTGGATCCATTACAGATCCACACATTAGAAAATGACAGAAACAAAGTCAAGAAGATCAGAATAAAATTGAGGAAGCCATGATAGCTAAAATGTATAACTTAAAATATGTACCAATGCAATTTGAAGGAAGTTATGTACCATGGGAACTCTTGGATAGATTATCCTCCCATTGGACATTTGCTTTGACAAAGGAGAAAGAAATCAAATAGAGAGTACTTGTTTCTCTAATGCCACCTGAATCTAAAAAGGTAGAGATAGATGAGATGATGGAGAAACACAAGAAGGCATTCTCACCAAAGCTAAGGGCACATACATTTCTTGAAGGCAAGTTGATTGAACTTGAATAGGAGAGCCACAAGGAATGGTGCAAAATCATGAACAGACCAAGTGAGGAAGACAACCCCAACAAAGACGTTCAACAACAAGATGTTGATAAGGAAACTCAAGATGATACATCCATTGAGTTAGATAAAGAAGAGGATGATACAATAGGAAATAAGAGTGTAGATGTCACAGATGAGGCATGGGATGATACCACAAATGACAACATTATGGATACCAATGTCATCGACATCACCGATGACCCAACAAATGAAATCAATAAGGATGAAGATGTCACTGTTACAAAAGACACAACCGATGAACATGACACAGTAATTGATAATGCACAAGTGAATATTCCAGGCAACATGCCTATATTGATACAAGCTATCAATATACTGCAAGAAACAAGAAAATCACTAGAGAAGGACACTCCAAAGGATGCAGGAGAAGAATCAAACAAGGATTAAACCAATGGTCAGAAAAACATCAGAGATACTCAAGATGTAACCGACACTATGAAGGTTACTAAAGAAGATAAGGGAAAAGATGTAGAGACTCAAGACAAGAATGAAAACACCAAGGAAGATGATGCAAAGGACACCAATGAAGGAGACAAACCAAAAGATGGTACTCCTGAGAAAATAGAAAAGGATGCTACCGACGATGTTAAGGTGAATATGGAGACGTCTGTAGACACCCGATGAGCTAAAACCAATGCCAAGCAGTAGAAAGAAGCACAATAGGTCACATCATCAAGCACAATAGAGAAGGCTTAGAAATTGGCAATGGTAATACATTATACTAAGTCATAGAAGAAGAAGAATAAGACAAAGAAAAACAAGTTAGAGGTTACACTAGATGAAATCATAAAAATACTGAAGTGTGACCCCTCTACACTTGACATGGACGCATTACAAGAATATGGAGAGATATGCTAGAGGAAGGCATTACAAGAGAAGCTGAAGAAACAACATAGGGACTCCATGGTACTAGAGACAACATGTGACATTCTACATTAAATTGTACCCGATGTGGATATTGATCAAAGCAATCCTATACTTGATCAACTGGCTACCCTCACCGACACAATCACAACTCAGAACATTGATGCTGAGAAGGCAATTGAGGAGAGGGTTTAAATGAAGTGCCAACAAAATCTCATAGAGATCATCAGCCAAGAAGTGGCAGAGAATAAGGTAAATCTATCAGAATTCATATTTGAATTAGACCCCATCATATCTAAAGCTATAACCTTAATACAAAAGCTGAGCACAATAGAAAAAATCACTAAGGAGAATAGTGAAAATATAGCAAAGCTATATGCAGATCTAGCAAACAGTGCTAGTTGCTTAACCACAGAAGGAGACAATGGAGTAAAATTGGATTATGAGAAGATCATTGAGGTAAAAAGGTTAAGGCAGGAGCTATGGGAGCCAGAAACACATTTGAGAGAAGAAGTAACTGAGCTACAAGCTCAACTTCTGCCAAATCTTACACTGCTACAACAACATATCAGTTCTACAAGGCAACTGATAGGAACTCTTGAGATGTCTATAGCAAACAACATCTATGACATACATTTAAAGATAAAACTTGAGCATATGGCTCTAGAGAACCTAAAAGAGAAATGGGAGAAAATGATGGAAGACATGAAGTCTTCTCATTTCCACATTTTTGACAAGCTATAAGGTAAATGACCTTTGCCCTTAATATCAAATAAAGGGGGAAATGATATAAGGTACAAAATAAAAAGGAAAATGTTATGTACATTCATTCAGATGGGAAAAAGTTATATATGTTTATGTATATTCATAAAGGGAAAATGATATGTAGAAGGAAAAGATATCATATGTATAGATATATCAGCATATACATAGGGGGAGTCATTAAATGACTAAGGATTATATATGTTGTAAATACTTAACATTTTGTTAGTATTTTGCACATATTAGTTTTTGATACTAATGTCAAAGGGGGAGATTGATGACACTAATTTGTCATTAGTATACAAAAAAAACTTTCGGTAAGCCTACACTGAAAGACAGGAAAGAGAAAATCGAAGATCAGATTAGGAGATCATAAAAAATGACTAAGTACATAGAGAACCCATGACACAAATCAGTGTGTAAACCAAATATCATAAAGCAGAAAGATAAAGTGGAACTCGATAGAGGAACCTGAAATGCAAGTTACAGTGCAGACTGACAAGACAGATACAGTGCAACCGACAGTAGAAACTGAAGGAAAGTCAAGCATGACCGACAGACAGAACCGAAAGTCAGTTACAGCCCGCAAAAAGTGGATCTGATTTCCACGCCAGGTAAAACAAGTGTATTCTATTTATAGGATATTTAATTGTTTTATATCTATTTCTTTAGGGACAAGAAACATTAATGTAGGTGTTTTAATTAGTCTAACTGATTTAAAACACATAGACTAGGAGATCTAGGTGTAAGTTGTAAACCTGATCTTAGAGTTAACATTGTTTTTTATCACAACTCAATGAAGTCAATCCATCTATTAATAGATGATGTAATCATTCATTAGGATGTGTGTGCAAGAAGAAAAAAGAGAGTGGAGAACAGAACGAGCACATCTATTGATTGAATTGAGAGTTTCAAGAACCAGAATAGAAAAAGAAGAATTTGGTTAACAGAACCAAGAACAGAGGAAACCGATAATCAGAGGTATTATTCAATCATAGTTAAGGTGATAATATTTTTATGTGAACTACATAGGATCTATATCAGCAATAGGAGATTGCATTAACCAAGTCAATTTGTAATTTTCTATCATTCTAACAAGTGGAGCAAAGTGTAAAAATCCTTTCAAGGAAGGTGGACTTAACAGTCCTATTGTAAATCTCTTAACCGAGTGCACACTTCATAAGTGTTGCTAAAGATCTTAACAGAGTAGACTTTAATATGTCTCCATCAATACTCCTAACATGGTAGATCATCAGAAGTGATCAATTGTAAGCCTTTACCAGCTCCTTTCCAATCTGCAGATAGTGAATTTTTGTGGGTGCCACCCCCACTGCAGTTTTTACTTGCTAACAGGAGTTTTCTACGATATCATATCTTGTGTTATGTGTTAATTATGTTCATGAATGTTTCTATGAATGATTCACATGTTTGTTAATGTTATGAATTGATATAACTCACACCAAGATAGTTTAGATTAGATTGAATGGATATGCAATTGATTACAAAGGTTAATTGATTGAAGGATACAAAAAAATTAAGAGGTTTTGATTCACCCCTCCCCTCTCAGTACATACTTCCCATTAATCCCAACAGGTCTACCCAAAAGGAGGTTATAATTAAGAGGTCCAGGAATAACATGAAAAGGAGTATTAAGGATGACCAGACCTACTTTGATAGGTAAGGTAATGGTGCCCAAATTTTTCTTATCAATGTTATCAAAGCCACGTATATGATTATTATTAGGTTGAATAGTCGAAAGATTGACTTTAATCTCTTTGAGCATGTCATTGCTACAAATATTAAGCCCAGATCCATTATCAATCAAGGTCATATGAATGATACTCTTATTGATAGTAACAACAAATATAAGAGCATCATATTGATTATGTACTTCTTTAGAAGGTAAATCCTTTTTAGTAAATACAATGTCAGGAGGACCCGGGGTAGCATGCATGCATTGTAAGAAGGCATTAATATTCTCTTGATTAGGAGGTAGAGTGGGAAGAGTTGCTAGAGATTTTTGCAAGGCTTCATGGTAGGTAGGTGAATTTTGAAGAAGGTCCCATAAAGAAATCTTGTCAGGGGTATTGCGCAATTGGTTTATCAAATCATACTCCTTGCTAAGAAGGCAGGGCGGAGGAGGAAGAATGGGTTGAGAAGGTGGAAAAGAAGTAGGAACCACTAGATTAGGTTAAGGTTTATTCCTTGTATGATAAGCATGTGAAATAGAATCCATGTTATCAAATAAATCCAAAGGATCTCTATGTTTACCCTTGATAGTAATGTGAGGACAACCTTTAATAGTCAACAAGGGTTTTGGATAAACCATGTTAGTTGTCTCAATACTACGAATAGATTCACAAGAATGATGCAAAGAAGAAATCCTAGGAGGAGATGAGGTAGGGTCTTTATTCTCCATAAGATCATCACTAAGAGGGAGAGCATTAATGGAATTCATATCATTCTTTGCTAATGCCTCCTTACTAGAAGGAATCCCAAATGGAGGTAAAGCATCAATAATGTCTTCTTCTTTCTCTAAAATGTCTGCATAAGGGGAGTGTGTTTTAGAAAAAGAGTCATCATCATGTATGAATATGTCATCCATTAATAAATCACCCTCTTGTATCACTTCACGAGGAGGGGATAAATCAATGTCTTTATCCAAGGGTCCCTCCCAAATAGGAGGATAATCCACAATGGCTCCACAAGGAAGAGAGTAATCAACATCCAAATCAAAAGGTTCATCCCAAATAGGAGGATTATCATCCATATCAATAAATCACCTTGTAGGAGTGCCATAAATCACTAAATCTTGATCCCTACAGGGGAACGAAGGTAAATTATATTCTAAAGTAGGATCATAGAAAAGACATATATTAGGAGAAGAATTAACATCAACCCTTTACTCATCTCCATAAAGAGAAATATTAGAGTCATTTTCTTTCTCTAATATATCCTTACAAGGTAATACAAGAGAGGAAAAAGAAACATCACATGCATTAAATGAAATCTTTCTAGGTGTATCAATGTTGTAAATAGTGGAACATGAAGGTAACCATGCACACACCCTATGATAAAGGTAAATTGGAGAGGTTGTGGAGGAGGATGAAATAGGAGTAGGATCAATGGAGATCTCATTTGAATAATTTTCATCCTCACTTCCATGTACCTCATTAGGGGATCTATCCTGTTTCGCAACAAAAGTCTCATCAAAGTATTCAAAAAAAAATCATACATGTTGAACACAAAGTAACATTACAAGCATGAAAAATGTAAATATTTTTGTATTTTTAAAGAAATTGTGTAATTTTTTTGAAATTTTGAAATATAAATGCAAGAGCATAAAAATAAATGCATGTAAGATCTAATCATAAAATGTAAATCTAACACCAAAAACAAAGAGTTGTCTATCGCGGGTTCACCAAAATGTAAAGAAGAAAATATGGATGGGGTTTATAACAATGGAGATTTGCTCATAGAAGTGACCCTATGCACATATTATCTACCTTACATTTAATTGTAATTGATAAGGGGTGTAAATATGGAAATTTTTGTAAAGGAGAATGAAATAGAGTACATACCTCTGAAAAAGAACCTACTGAAAGCCCTGTCAGATGGTCTCAGAAACTATTGATTTTCGGGATCTTGGACTGAAATTGTGAGATCTACAAACCCAGAAATCATTTTCCAATCTGACATAGTTCCAATTTTTACCCTCAAGTAAATGTCACCATTGACCCAAAATTTCTAATTCTGACCTAGGGAAGAATCAACCTCTGATTCTGACCTAGGGCAGAATCGACCTCTAAAATCTCTGACAGAAAATCTATTTCCAAATTCCAAAAGTTTGTCGAAAAGGGTATCCAAATCAGCACTCCAATCCACTGTTCCAAACCTGTACCTACAATAAAAATGGATTTGTTTATTGGGGGGGAGGGGTTTGCCTTGGTCAAACCCCAGTTTTGGAATTAACCTTAAAATATAAATGAAAATGCAAAAATGAAACAAAGTAAATGAACAAATTCACCTTGCTTGTAGAAGCCCTTGTGGCAGATTTGAATCTGTGGATCCACAAGTATGTATGCTCCAAATGGATGTAGAATGTAGAATGTAGGATGTAGGATGTCTCAAATAAATTTATTGTAGATATTCAACACCAATCTTGAATGGATCTTTGAATAGGAAGAGGCTTTGAGGAATGTGGATGGAGAAACCTTCAACAAGAGGGCTCCATAGAGCTTTGAATCCTTTAATGGCTACCAATGGATGTCCTTGTTGAATTGAATGCTTGAAGGTGCTTGAATTCTTGGATGCTTGAGAGTAGATGAATGCTTTAGTAGATATTTAGCTTGCTTCAAATCATTCTTCTTAGCTTGCACTTAGATTTCACCTCTTGAGACTTAGAGAAAATGAGAGGAGAAGGCTTCCTTATATACAAATCTAGGGCACAATATTCTAGAGAGGCCTACATAGGAGAATATAATTCCCATTAGACCTATACCCCTAGAAGTGGATCTATATTAAATATAATTTAAGAGTCATCATTTTAGAACCCAAAACAGTCGTCCCAAAAGTGGGAAATGAATCTTTCCGAAGCCCGACATCCGAAAACCTCAGAAAATTGAAATCTGGACCTTGGGCCAGAAAAAGGTTGATTTTGACCTAGGTCAAGGTCAAGGTTGACCTTGACCTAGGTCACGGTTGAGGTCAACCTTGACCTAGAAAGGTTGATTTTGACCCTGAGGTCAAAAATCTCAGTTTTGCATTTTAGGATGCCAGAAACAGGCCAAAGAAAAGTGGGAAATGGGGCAGAATAGGGGGAAAATCTAGATCCAAGTCATAGACCCATTCAAGGCGCTTGAAATGACCCCAAACCACTTACTCGAAGGGCTAAACCAGTCTATAATAGAAGTGCTTCCATTTTCTGACTATACACCATGAAATTTTTCGCACGGTTCTTGGCATTTCTTCGCGTGGCCTGTTCTAGTTCTTTGTGCAAACTTTGCCATCAGAGGCTATTAATTTGTAGTTTTTATATCTCTATTTTCTGACTACTGATATTTTTTGTTTGTTTTGGTTCTTTGGTTTTATTTCTAATATATCTTAACTAGTGGTCTACAGGAAGAGATGTCAAAGACTCCTTAAAACACATCTATGTAAACTTACTAACTACATGATTGCAGGACGCTTGTCGAAGGGTGTTTGTGAAAGAATTTCAAACCCACATAAATGTTGTGTCTATTTTTAATGCTTTATTTACATAGTCTAATTAGGGCCTTGTTAAAATCTCTTAAGGGTCTTGATAGAAGAATAGGGTATTAGGATCTTCATTACATGGAAGTGATGCCCATGAATGAATCCGAGACCTAGATACTTCTAAGGGATTGATACCTGGGGGAGAGAGGAAAGGTAAAAAATTGATTGGCATATCTATTAGTGAGGGGAGTATGCTATTTTGTCTTTGAGAGAATTAGAAACCTAGAATCTCTTGGGTTTGTTGAAAGAGGAGTTAGCTCGGTGATGAACATGTCTGGTGTGTTTGGGTGAGGTGTAGAGGTAGAGGAGTATGCTCTTTTCCCTTTAGGGTTGAGAAGTATAGTATTCTCGCTTGAACTTGTCTCGTCTCTTATCTACCTACTCATTCTACTATGTTGTCATACCTTGCAACGTGATAGTCATCTCTTGGTTGTTCTAGCCTTATCTTTGATGAATCGTATCGGGTATACTTCACCTATTTTCACTCTTGTACACTTATCTTGAGACATAGTTCTAGTTCACTCTCCTTACATAATCTTTTTCTATGATTTTTGTGACTCAAAGTAGCAATGCATTCCCCTTACATATCACTAGATGAGGTAGAGGTAACCCCGAAACTGAGGAAAAGGTCATTCCAAACTTGTCACATAGTTTAGGTATAGTAGAGGATCCTCACATTCCCCTTCACCATCTTTGTCTAGCAAAGGATCATCTTGGTCTCTCTCTCTCCTATCATCCGACCATACATTAGATGATCATTCCCAATGAAATTCATTTGGGTCTGAAACCCATTATTTCCAAAGCATCAAAAATCTGAAGAGTTTCTACCTGAATCTGACTCTATAGACACAACAAGGGTTCCCATAGGTACAACACCTCATCACACTCAACCTCCTCATAGTGAGTCTTTGCACACTGAATACTTGCATACCAGCAAGATGGAAGACCAAAATCAAAAGGGTGAACACAAAAAAGATAATGATCAATCTAAAACCACCAAGGGTAAATATCATTATCAAGAACCCCCTAGTGATGAGGAGGAGGTAATAAATTAGGAAGATATAGCGGATGCTCACAAAAATAAAAAATTTCATAAAATGATGGAGATCCTCCTAAAGTAAGAGAAGGGGAAATATCTCCTCAAGATAGCTAATCAAGGGGCCAAGCTACCCTCAAACTACAACATAGAGACTCTTGTCACAAAGGAGGAAGAAACTGAAAACTCCCAATTATAGAAACAAGTTCAAAGCATGCAAGAAAAACTCCTTCAACTCATGAAGGATAAGGAAAAACCAGCCACATAGTTCACGCTGGATAGCATTTGTCCATTCCCATTCAACAAAAGTCTTTGTATGCCTCCTTTTGCTAAAGGAGTTGAAATTCCCAAGTACAAAAAATACTTGGGTACCTCTGATCCTCAAGATCATTTGAGAGAGTTTGGTGCTCTATCTATGGAGTTTATACATGACCAAACTTACCTCATGCGTCTCTTCCCACATAGTTTAGGAGGGTCTTCCATGGATTGGTTCTCTAGGTTACCTACTGGCATCAAGTCTTTTGATGAGATCGTCAACCTGTTTCTGCAACACTACTCGTATAACATCCAACATCTGATTAATATCCGTTATCTTTGCAGCTTAAAACAACACCATGGAGAACCTTTCTTGACATTTCTCTAGAGGTGGAGACAACTTTATACAAAATATTCTTGTAAGATACCTGAGTCTAAAAAGCTTGACATCTTTTTAGAAAATCTTCTTCCCAATTTTGGGTACCAAGTACAGCTACAAGGTCCTTTCACCTTCGATGACATGATCAAACAAGCTATGAGAATTGAAACATTCATGATCAAGAAAGGAAAACTAACCCTATACAAGGATAAAAAATAGGGGTCCTCCTCCTCGAGCAAACACAAACCTAAAATTTTCAACAAGAACTGAGATGTGAATGATGGAGTTGTTGACGATGTAGCTCCCAAGCCTCCAAAGGCTGTGTTTGATCTTACTACCACTATGCAGGCGGCCAAAGCCACTAGATAGGCTACGATAGAAACTAAACTACCTTCAAAATATTCTAGATCTAAGACTTGGGCTCCTCAACCCAAGCGTGAGTTCACTCCTCTAGGAGAGCCCCTTGACGTGGTTTACAAGACTCTTTTGCAAAACCAAATACTCAATCCTCTAGATAATTTGTATCATTTTGATCCACAACCATGACCTTCTTGGTAGAATGAATCTACATACTATGATTACTACCAAAGAAAAGGTCACAAAATAACTACCTACATTCAACTATGGCATAAAATCTAGGATCTTATTGAAAGTAAGGATGTTGTTGTGGGGAGTCACGATAAGAACTCAAATCACTAGGCATTCAAAGACCCATTTCCTCCTCATGGGAAAGGTGAATCCTCTAAAGATAAAAATACTCATGCCAAGATAAAATATACATACACCACTATTGCTAATATCATTAATATGCTTGAGCCTGTCAATGTGGAATACTGTGATGTTATTACCATCAAGGGAAGAGAAGACATTCCCAAACACAAAACTCCCTTCATACTGCGAGGCCCTGCGTCCCATTGCTCTAAACAAGAACAATCTCATATTTGTGCAAATGCCATTACTCGATCTTGTGCGAAGATCATTCTCAAAGGTCCTGAGCCTTCTACATCTACACCAAAATGACCTATAGATAATTTTTTTTTTGGTACTGCCAACAAGAATTTGAAATTGGTCCCCTTGCATAATGCTGCTAATTAAAGCATACTAGACCAATTGCAAAGAACCAACACTCAGATTACTATCTTTGAGCTACTGAAAATCTCGTCTACTCACAAGGAGATTCTTGACAAAGCCCTCACTGAGGAAAATGTTGTGAAAGATTTAGATTTAGACCAGTTTCAATCCATGCTAGGTCACCAAACCTCATCTCATTACTTGTCTTTCTTTGAGGAAGACGATCATTCCTTGATTAATCCACACAATAACCCCTTGCATATCGAGGTCATGATTGGCCCAAAGTGTGTCTATTGTGTCCTTATGGATAACAACATTGGGCTTAACATCTAGTCTGCTAGCTTGCTTTCTTAGTTAGGCTATGGTGAAGACTGCATAGATGCCTGTAAAAAAATCACCATTAAGGCATATGATGAAGAAGAGCAAAAATCCAAAGGGCTAGTTGTGTTACCAATTTGAGTTGGACCTGTCAAAAGGGATGTTATCTGTCAGGTGCTCGACATTCCCCTAGCATACAATATACTATTAGGAAGAACCTAGATTCATGAAATGCAAGTGGTTCCTTCAACCTATCATCAGGCATAAAATTCTCGTTCCAAGGATTTGAAGTGACTGTACCTGCCAATACGAGCTATGATTGCAACATGCTTACCAAATCTGTTGATAGCTTTATTCCCACCAATAGAGAGTATACTGAGTTCTTTGATGCCAAGCTAAAGGAAATGGAAGAAAATATGAAACTCAAGGACACTGGCATGGGGGTATCAGATTGAACCCGTGTTATCAATAACATCTCTACCTCTGTCTCCACGCTCTTATGGGAATGCTTACGAGGACAACAAACCTTCTTATACTCCTCCTCAAACACTATATGATGGCACCTTTATACAGGCCACGACACCACTAGAGGAAGAAGATGAAAACAGGGCTATTACAACCTGGATCTATATAGGGGAGGATACGCCTGAACAAATCAATCCACCTTGCGAAATAGAATCTGAACAATATGGCAAGCGTCTATAGATTATGAAGCACTTTGGATATAAAGGGAATGGCCCTATAGGAGTGAAAAACAAAGGATTTATTGAACCACTTGAAGCTACTAGTAGACGACCATGTGACACTACAGGCCTAGGCTTCAAGAAGATCTCATTTTACTTAGGGATTAACAAATTTGTGCCAGAACCAGATCACCAACAAGAACCTAAAGGCACATCTACAACTCAAAACTCAAAGGATAGCTTTGATGAGGATTACTTTCCTTGTCCTATTCCTCCCAATCTTGTTGTGCTCTTCGCTGAGCCAGATGATTTTATACCATGTGTTAATACATTCGAGACTAGACTCTGATGAAACTGCTTCACTCGCTCCACTAACATACAAGCGATTGAGAGAGATGCAAAATGCCAATCCTGGTCATCAAGGTGAACTATACATACCACCGCATTTCCAAGAGCAGTTTGAACAAGAAAAAATCCAACAACTCATCCCTGCTACATGAGATGAAAATGAATCAGATGGTGCCGCAAGTGGTGATTAGGTTCTTATCTCAAGTAGTACCGACTCACACAAGTATGAATTTTCTTCCCTATCTGATGCAACCTTTTACAGGGATGTAGATAATGTACATGCATACGAAAAATCTCTCGAAATAGGTGAAGGGTCTAGTATTAGGACAAACAAGTCTGATTCCATCGATGCTAACTTGTCTTCTACTATAGTCATGAAGGGTCAAAGGAATTTGACTGCACCTCTAGATGAGATCGCTTTAGGTCTCTACTTGCTAGTCCATACTTTTGATGACTACACCGTGAATGCACTAGAACCTGTCACCTCTCTTTCACTCCGCCATCCCGAGCTCATAGACTGGAACTCTTCCTCTCCATCCAATGAAGTCCTTACGTTCCAAAATGACTATGCTCTTGCCTTCTACCTTAACTCTATTGAACCAGTAACATCATCCACCAAGGAAGATAATGTCAACATGACTGAATCTCATATCAATTATCTCAGTCGCAAAATTAAAAGAAGAAAGAATAGGTGCTCTGATGGTGAAAACCACATTGTAGCAGAATCAGAGCCTAAAAAAGTAAAAACAAAGGACGAATCTGAGGGTGAAAACCTCTCTAAGGCATCCAAGGATGGAATACTTGATATGCTTCCAAGTCACTTTTAGGAATGGTCATCAGTGCTGATTGAACCAACTCAACTTGTGAACTTGGGTACAAAAATAGAACCTCAAATCATTCATTTGGCACAGTCATTATCTGAGGAAGAAAAAGAGGAATTCGTTTCTGTCTTCTAGAGCAAGAAGATCAACTTTGCATGGACATATTCATACATGCCGGGATTGGATCCTAATCTGATCATGCATCACTTGTCCATTGCACCAGGCATCAAGCCTGTCAAACAAAAGCTTCAAAAGATGCATCCACATGTGACATTACTAGTCAAACATGAACTGGAAAAACTTCTTAAAGATGTATTTATCAGAGAAATTAACTATGTGGAGTAGGTTTCCAATATTTTTCCAGTATCTAAACATGATAAATCCATCTGAGTCTGCATAGATTTCTGAGACTTGAACAAGGCATGTCCTAAAGATGACTTTCTATTGCACAACATCAACATGATTGTAGACATAGAAAAAGGTTATGAAATGTACTCACTGATGGATGGTTTCTCTAGCTACAACCAAATAAAAATCACACCAGAAGATCAAGAGAAAACTACTTTCACATGTGCATGGGACACTTTATGTTGGAACGTCATGCCTTTCAGGCTCAAGAATGCTAGAGGTATATATCAGAGGGTTGTCACCACTATCTTCCATGGCATGATGCATAAGATGATGGAAGACTATGTTGATGACACTCTGGCTAAGAGAATACAACAAAAGACACACCTTGCAGATCTACGTCCTATACTGGATCGCATGGAATAGTTTAGTTTAGGGCTTAATCTAAAAAAATGTGCATTTGGGGTGACATCTAGAAAAATACTTGGTTACATCATCTCTACAAAAGGCATAGAAGTGGATCCTGAGAAGGTCCAAGCCATCATGGAAATGGCACCGTCACGCAACATCAGTCAAATGAGAGGACTCCAAGGCCAATTAAAATCTATCTGATGCTTCATCTCACAACTAGCTGACAAGTCACAACCCTTCACTAAGACTTTACACAAGGGCATGATCTAAAAATGGAATGAAGACTGTGATAAAGGGATAAAATAGATCAAGTAATATATTGCAAATCTTCCAATACTGATGCCTCCTATTCCTAGGAAGCCACTTATCCTTTACATTACTGCTACAGATACATCACTAGGCATCTTTCTAGCTCAAGAAGATCAGAATAATAAAGAAAGAGCTATCTACTACATTAGTAGGACACTGGTCTCATATGAAGCAAACTATTCTATCATAGAGAAGGCTTTCCTGGTGGTGGTATTTTCTACATAGAAACTATGAAACTAAATGCTTTCTCATACTACACACCTCATTGCTAAGATTGATGCATTGAAATATTTTCTTAGTAAGGCTACCCTCACAGGTAGACTCGCAAAGTGGGTCATGATACTCAGTGAGTTTGATATCAATTATGTAGTAAGAAAGGCCATCAAAGGGTAGGCAATTGCAGATCAATTGGCAGAGGAACCGCTCATAGATCATCAATCATTGAACATCGAGTTCCCAGATGAGTCCATACTACTTCTCACACATCAATCCTGGACTATGTTCTTTGACAGATCATTCACCCAATAAGGGTTAGGTGTTGGGATACTATTCATCATGCCACAAAAGTACTCTTTACCCAAAGCATACAAGATGTTGTTTCCTTGTACAAACAACATCGCCGAGTGTGAAGCTCTAATCAATGGCATGAAGATCACCATCGAGTGGCGAGTAGATAAACTCAAAGTCTTCGGTGATTCACAATTGGTCATCAATCAGGTCAATGAAACTTATCAATCAAAGGATGACAAACTAGTGCCCTACAAATAGATGGTCGATGACCTCTAAAAGTACTTTGCACACATCACATTCCAATAAATTCCAAGGGCAGACAACAAAGCGGCTGATGCAATGGCTACTCTCACTTCTATGCTATAGATGCCAGAGAATGTCTTTCGACATGAATTCCTAGTGGAAACGTTACTCTACCTAGCCTATGACTCCCCTGAATCTCAGATGATTTGTTCTATCATTGGATATGATTCATCCTGCTACCATCACATATACTCTTACCTCTATGACCAGATTATTTGAGATACCTACACCCAGAATGAGAAATGTCACCTAATCTATAGTGCTTCATGGTACGTTATCATAGCTAATGACTTGTATAGGCAAGGTCTAGATAGTACCCTTCTTAGGTGTTTAGAACTCGATGAGTCTAAGCGTGTGTTAGTTGAAGTGCATGAAGGCATATATGGATCTCACTCGAGTAGCCTGACACTAGCCTGTAAACTTATTAGAGCTGGTTACTATTGGCCAGACATGGAAAAGGAAGTTACGCAGTATGCTAAGTCTTGCAAACAGTGTCAATTACATGGAAATCTAATTCACACTCCAGCTAAGGAGCTCATTCCCTTAATCACTTTCTGGCCATTCCAACAATGGGCTTTCAATTTGGTGGGTCAGATTCATCCTTCGTCATCGAATGAACACAAGTTCATCATAATGGCTACAAATTATTTCACTAAGTGGGTAGAGGCAGTACCTCTCATCGTAGCAAATGGAAAATCATTGGTAATGTTCATACTCAATTACATCATCTGCAGGTATGGTGTACCCTCTTCTATAATCACTGATAATGGGGGGAAGTTTAAGAACAAGGATCTAAAGGATCTATGTTCTAAGTTCAAAATCACTCAAAACTGGTCTTCCATCTATTATCCTCAGGGTAATGGACAGGCAGAAGCATCAAACAAAGAAATCCTTAAAATCTTGCATCGTATAGTTCACAAATCTGGATGAGATTGGCATCTATGGATCAATCCATCTCTCTGGACATATAGAACAGGTATACAAACACTGATAGGGGCCACGCCCTTTGCTTTGGTTTATGGAATAGATGATGTGCTACCTATTGAGGTTGACATCCCTACTCTGTAAGTCTCTCTAAAATGCCTCATTACTGATGATGATGATAGAATATCTTGGTTGCAAGAGCTAGAAATACTAGATGAACGTAGGAAAGTGGCGTTTGTTCACCTCAGAGCATATCAAAAATGGATGTGTAAGATCTATAACAAGAAGGTTCGACCAAGGGACTTCTAAGTGGGTGATCTTGTTCTGCGAGAGAACCCTAAGAATCAATAGCAATAGATCTAAAAGGGACAATTTGAATCCAATTGGCTTGGTCTATATGTTGTCACTACAGTATTTGGGTCTGGTGCATATCAACTCTCCACCACTAAAGGAGAGAAACTCAAGGATCTGATCAATGCTCTTCATCTGAAATGATTCTATAGCTGAGACATCATCAAAATGCTCATGTACATAGAAAAGTCCTGAATAAAATCCTAAAAATTTCAATAGGTCCTACAAAAATTCAAAAAAATTGGAATTGTACTACGTGGTGGATGAAGTTTCTCATTCACAAATTCTTCTAGTCTTACAAGAAAGGACATACATGGGAATAGATGTCTTCTTCTTTTCTCCCAAAATCCATCTGGATGAGTTTTTGTATACCTTTTCACGAGGGCACATGGCTTGTATTGGCTCTAATTTGATGATATTTCCCATGGTTTTGCAGCTATATCTACCTGTTCAAAGATCTATGCTATATCAGAAAAATACCAAAAAAATAAAAAATACAAAAAAATTGAAAGAAAAAAAGAAAAAAATGCCATTGATGAAAACCTGGCAAACAAGCGTCATTGTAGAAAAAAGGAATTTCTGCCAAGATGGTGAAAACATGGTAAACCGGCACCTCTTGTTCCACAATGCTATCTATCGCACCATCCCTTGGCTCTGTACAATTGCTTTCCTAATTTCCTGCTTTCATTTACTCATGTACATGCTCCCTGTTACCTCCAAGACACTAACTTAAATGGATTGAAACTGGTCATACTCTAGGGACAACCTTCCTAGTCTAGGGGGCACTATCCTATTAATTTTTGGGATCTCTCTCATGTAAGTCACCAGTGGTTCTCACTGCGTCTGTCTGCTGATGCCTAGCTATTACTGACATCTCTCTACTTGAGAATCTCTCTCGCGTCAGTCACCAATGGTTCTCACTGTGTCTTTCTACTGATGCCTAGCTATTACTAAGATCTATCTACTTGAGAATCTCTCTCGCATCAGTCACCAGTGGTTCTTACTGCATCCGTCTACTGTTGCTGACTGGTGAGATTTTCTCGCAAATGACATATATCTACAAATTGACATCAATCCCTTGAATTTGGAATTATACTCAACGCTCCATCTATCAATAATCTTCCTTGGAAATCCTTTGCTTCAATTTGTACATACCTTTCAGTCACTTTTGTGACACTTCAGGTCTTCTGAGAACCCTCATGACTTGAAATCAATCTAGAATCATAGCCTGGGGGCAATCAAATCAACTTTTTCCTCACAGTATGAGTCAAGTCAGTCATCATTGTTTGCTACTAGGGGTATGGGTCCCCAAATTTGATCACATCTTTGGATTACACCAGAGTCGGTAATCTTGTCAATTCTTAAGGACAACTCACTATTGACACAAACAGGTGTTTCTCAACACCACAATCAACAATGTTTCTTAACAATGTTTTTGGATGCATCTGTATTTCTTAACACACATTGGATATTGAAAATGTAAACAACAGATTGATGGCGCTCAAGAAAAAAGCACTCACAAGCACAACGATGTTTCTCAACACCCCTATACATGTACACATCCAAAAAATTTGAAACTGGCTGAATTATACTCAAATTCTATTTCTATGTTGTTTGTTTTCATTGATTTTCATTAATCTTTTCTTTGTCTACTACTTGTTGGTGTGGTCCCAATGATCCAGGAACGTCAAATAAATAGGGTTTATGTGGTAAGATCTCCTATATTAAGGTGGAAAATCCTCACATCCCTTGATCCTATTTATTTGTATGCCAAGGTGAGGTTGGGACTATCTCCTTGACTGTTATTGCTCTACTTGTTTACACAAGATCACACTCATGGTTATCTTGGCTTTGAATGCCTCGATACTAATGTACTCTTGCAACATCAACTAGAAACAATGTTTAGGTCATCTTAGTTGTTGTGCCTTGATTCTTACATTGGTTTCCCATATCTTATCTGATGAAAGTCATATTTATATTCTCATGGTTGCAGTGGCACCGATAAGGATTATATCGACTTTGATGTTCCAAAAAAATGCTCTATGATGAAAAATATTCAATGGGTCCAATAACCATGTCCTAGGGATTGCATCTAGCATAGGATTGCACTTTAATTCTAGACACCATTTTGATGATCACTTCATTATGTTCTCCTAGATTTTTACGATGAGGGATTCTTATTCAAACATTTTGGCTTCATCACGACTGCACAAGTGTTTGATCCTCGCTCTCGATCTTTAAAAGTTCTTTTTGTTAGCATCTGTCATACATCATGACATCCTGCATGAGATGTTAGTACCATTACCTTTATATATCTCCATTCACAAGTGCATTAACATAAATCATCTACATACATACACATCTGCGTCTACATATCCATGTCGTAAAATCAAAACATGTACATTTCATACATATTCATAAAATCAAAACATGTGCATTACATACATATTCTTGCATACATTTTCATACATCTAAACATCTAATCATCTAGCATACATCTCATAAAGTACAAACATGACAAGTGCAATGATACGAAAAGTAGAGCTCACACACACACACACACACACACACCTATAAATATCTCGAATGTCCATACAAAATGGGTGCTACTCGAGCACAGTCTATCTCAAAAATGCTATAATACAAGGATGCCAATGCATCAGATGCATTGTATGATACAATGTGCAAAAGATTTATCAAAAAGTGCCCAATATAACTCTTTCCCTCTCCCTCATCACTCAAAGGAGGTGGAGGAGGAGGCATATTTGGACATAGTGGCTCATGTGCGCCATTCGAGGCTCTGGCATACGCCGAGAATCTCAGCACCTACTCTGCTCCATCAGGAACCACACCAACATAAGTTGCATAATAGTAGGTCACTCAGGAGGATTGATGGCATGTCTCCTCCTGAGATCTCTCGAGTTGCTCTCAAACCTCTTGCAGCTCCCGATCTCTGTCAGTGAGTCATGCATCTCGGACTGCTAGCTATATCTCCAGTCCCCCAAGCTACCGCTCCAAGCCTTAGACTCTCTCTCTAGATCTCTGTAGGGCATTGTGTATCTGTACCAATAAGTCCCCTAGAACTAGATCCTATGCAGGCTGCTCCTTCTCTGCCTTCTTGGTTGTCTACTCCGTCCTCCTTCGTCTAGAGTGCCTCTCTTGTGCCCCACTGCCGCCAGCACCGGGATCAATCCTCATTTGCTGAGGAGGGATGTCCACCTGTGTAGTACATGGCTGAGGTTCCTAATGTGGAGGTGTATGCAGTCCCTATTGTGGCACCTACTGATGCACCACCTGTGCTTGTGCTCCCATCCCTACTGGATCTATGAATCGGGGGAATGGATGGGTAGCAAAGTACTCTTTGTATGCTAGCATCATGCTGCCATCTGCCACCCCATCCATGTAATCCCAACACATCAATGATAGTCCCTATACATCTATCATACTGCAACCAAGATCTAGTTGTGCTAACTAGCCTTTCGTCACCTCATCGACGAAGTAGGCGTATGGGAAGTACTCCTTTGAAATGTCCTATGGTCGGCCAAACTGCCGCCACATTCATGTCAAAGGGAATCTCTCTATAACTGTAATAGAATGTTTGATCAATGGCCATGAACAATACATATATCTTAGCTATGCCCTAGCATCATTGCATGCCTCGGTCACTCTCCAAGATCACCATACTACTACTACCAAGTCATCTAGCTAAGCCCACCACTGCTCAATCTTACCCAGCATGGGCTGGGTCATCTAACCTCTATACCTATAAATGCAAGGCTCATCTGACTACTTCATATCCTCACAAATGGGCCAGGAGATAGATAGGTGCTCCCATCCCCACACTTGTAGTACAAACACACCTGTAGCCATAATCTTTTCCTATCTATAGGCGATCTCATGCATCTCATGGTACATATGGGTTAGCATACATTGACCCCATCCATACTATACTGGCTCCACCAACATCCACTGCAACATCCTCCCCCAACCGCACTCCAAACTATGCTGACCATGATCCCACATGAGGTAACACCCAAGGAATGCTGCTAATACCACAACCAAGTGATGGCTCGACCCATACTCTCTGATCAGCTCCTCCCATGGGATGGCTCTACCCATGACAAGATCATCCTGTAATATATCCCTAAGTGTTGATGTACCTGCCTGCGGTTGTACATCATACTCAACCTATGGACCATGGAAAGGGATCCTCAGTATCCTATATATTTCCTCAGGAGTAACTATCAGCTCACCCTGCGGAAGGTGGAAGGTGTTCATCTCCGAATGGAAATGCTCCACCACTACTCCTAGTAATCTTTGATTCACCTGAATATCAGGTACCTCACGGAGGTGTGACAATCCAGTACATCAATGTGGGCTACCTCAACATCATCTAACTGCCTAACCAGCCCACTGATGGTTGGATGTTGTGATCTAAAGGCAATACCTGGAAACTCAACCTGCAAAACAATCGAATGGCAACACACGATCAGTACTTGGATAATGACGACAATCAATGCAAAAATAAGAAATGAAGATACACAGACATCCTAAACAAGGCTACAAAGATGAAAAATATGCTAACAGACTGAATAAGACTCCGCTAAACTCCAAATTACTTTTCTTTCCCCACACGAAGAAGCAACATTTGTGCAAAACTTCGCATGAAGAAGTTCATTATTGGACGCAAAATTTCACTCTCGCGTAACATTTCACCCAGCCTGGTGTGAGAAAACCCCCTTTTTGAGGGTTTGTCACATGAGAAATGGGTGCCCTCCTACACGTGGTTATGCGAAGGTACCTGCGAGGAAAATATTTTCATAATTTTATCCCGCGAGCTTTCGCATATGCAAGCGCGGAGAACCTAGTTCTTTGCGTGAGGACCTGCAGGTTAAACTTAAAAAATGTTAAAAACTACGCAAAAATTCTATGAAAGCTGACAAAACTTGAATCAACAGGGGGGTATTCGATCACTTACTGGTACCCCATACACTGGCAAACGATTGTCATGCCTGGATTGCTCAAAACGATGAGAACTCACGAGGACCACCATTTTCGCTCAAAGCTCTTCTCCCAAAAGTCAAAAGATGAAAATGAATTGAAAAAGACACTTTTGGCCTATATATAGATTTTGACCTAATTTTCAAAAGTGTTTCATTTTGTGGGATCAAAATCTGAATCCATTTGCAGGATCAAAATCAAAATATGACACTTCTATATAGCTCAAAATTGCATTTAAAATTTTTTGGGACCAACGTGATCGGACGCTTATGCAGTCGACTTTCTGATGTCACTTTCTTGTTAGAATCATATCCAATCAAAACTTTCTCAATATCTTCACAATTTTCATCAAAAGTAAACTCAAGTCAACTCTGGTCGACCCTAGTCAAACTTGGTCAACTTGACCTCAAAATTGCTCGAGATCACTTCTGAATCTTCTAAAATCTATTCTGAGTTCTCCTTGATATTCGCTTCAACATCTATCTATGATTTATTTCTTTCAATCACCATTATGACATGTCATGTTTCCATTTTGCTCCCAAGGGGATAGGATGATTACATCATTGAATCACTTTGAATCTATTTTTTAATCAATCTGATCTAATTTCAAAAAGTCCTCGTTGCTAGGGGTATCTCATCACTTGGGACATGTTCAGTTTTCATACTTCACAGTAAAAACTGGGAATTCCACAATCTCAAATCATTAGGGACATCTCTGTTCCTTACAATCTTGTCATCTCATCTATTAAGTATTTGAGCAATCTAACTCAGATCCCTGAGGATCAAGATACGTTTTGGAGATGGTTCTCAAAATATCATTGTTAGGTATTTGAGCAATCTAACTCAAATCCCTGAGGATCAAGCTTTGTTCTAGAGATGGTTCTTGAAATCTCATTGTTAAATATCTGAGCAATCTAACTCGGATCCCTGAGGATCAAGCTTCGTTCTAGAGATGGTTCTTGAAATCTCACTACCAGGTATCGGGGCAATTTAACCCAGATTCTTGAGGGTCAAGCTTCATTCTAGAGATGACCCTCAAAAGATCTTTTTAACCGGTGTCTAGATGACCAATGTAGATTTCAGAGAATCAAGCTTCATTCTGAAGATGATTCTGAAACTTGATCTAATTGATATCTGGGCAATCTAACCTAGATCTTGGGGGACTAAGCTTCATTTTGGAGATAGTCCTAAAAATCTCTATTGACTATTAGGTATCGAGGCAATTTAACCCTGATTCCTGAAGATTGAGCCTCGTTCTGGGGGCATTCTTTTGAAAGGTGATAATCTATTCGGTATTTGGGCCATCTAACCCAGATTTCTGAGAGTCAAGCTTCGTTCTGGAGATGATTCTGAAACTTGATTTAACCGGTGTCTCAAAAATCTAACCTAGACTTTGGAGATTTAAGCTCTATTCTAGAGATGACTCTGAAACCTTCATCAATTGATCTTTACATCTTATCAACTTTCTGAATCATAAAATTCCTATGGTACTAGGCAATCATGATTTTTGACTGACTCTACTTGACCTAAGTGTCAAATGTAGAAAAATCTAAATCTACATGAATCACATACTATATTTAATTCCTAAATATCAATTACAATTGGATAAATAAACCCTATGATCAAATTAATTTAATTACAAAGTCCTTGCAGTTTAATTAAATTAAATTCACCCATTTAGTCAAAATACATAAAAAGGAATAAAATAACATTTAATTATTAAATAAAAATCATCATTTCAATAATTGAATTTAATTATTGAAATAATTGAGAAAGTGCATTTATGAGGTCATATTTCAATTATCTAATCAAATAATCCTTCCAAAGTCCTCACTTTAGTTCATAAATAGAAACTCTGAGTTAACTGTAATTCGAAAGTGCAACAAACCAGTTAACTATTTCATTCACTCCAAAAGCCAACAGTTGACTGTCTCTCTCAAGGAAACTTACCATTCTGAATTGGACTCTCATTCTATAAAAAACCCTCTTGTCTCTCATTCAAAAAAGGAGAGAAGAATGCATATTTTTGGAGTATCGAATCGCTACTGGATTGTTAGCTCAAATTTGTGTGCATTCAAGATTTTATTGTTCTCATTATTATTGCAATAGATTAATATCATTCAATAGATTAATCATGCATAACTTACCTTCTTTCAAGTATTGTTATTTTAATCTCATCTTTCATTTTTAAAATAATCTTGCATACTCATTTCTAGATTAAATATTGCATTTGCAATCTAGATTAAATCCTCCATTCTCATATTGGTCTCGGTTGTTGGACTCTCGTATTATGAGAGCTGCTCAAAACCCCATCTAGATAGGAGGCAACAAGTTGTCTCATCCAGGCATGCAGGATGGATAACTTCATATGCATTCCTATAAGTGATTGATGAATACGGAATATGTTGAAGTGTATGGCTCGATAAAGAAGCCCACATTTAGCATATACAAGTAGAAATAATTAGAAGCATGTACCCCCAAGATTGATTTTAAGGAAATTTCCAATAAGGACCAATTTTTAATGTGATCCAATGGTATATACCCATTCTATGCATCCTCCCAAAAGAAGGCCTTACATAATTATGAACCAGCCAAGACAATGTGGCTGAATAATATTTCTACAAGAGGAAATAAATTCCAAATTTTGGAACCTCTCATCAAAGTATCCATAATAAAGATCCTTTCCCTAGAATGAGAGTCCATATATTTGGACATCATCAGCCTTCCACATTTAGAATGAGGGTTTTGATATATCATCCATAGTAAATTTCCCCCAAGGCTTTTTTATGCAAATATAAATTTCTAATGCTATCACCCTTGAGCTTCTTAGGAAGGCATACTTTATTCCAAGTAAGTAATGACATTTTTTTTTAAGTGGCATTATCTAACCATAGGAAGGATCTAAGAACTGAGTGCAAATCTAACACTAGTTTTTTAGGCATATTTAATATTGACATCAAGCACATTGGGACAAAATTCAAAGCATATTTAATCATCATAATTTGAACAAGAAAAGAAATCCATTTATGTTTCCACATTAAAATAATGATTAGAAATAGAAGACAAAACCTTCTCCTAGAATTGGTGTTTTCAGACCCCATATAGAATGGAATTCCTGGTATTTGCAAGGAAAAGAATCAACTATAAAATTTCAAAAAATTATAAGGTGTTGTTGAATTAAGAGAGAAACATTCATGAAAAAAACTTAGACTTATGAGGATTGACCAACTGTCCCAAGGCAATAGAATAATCAGAAATTTAAGTTATTTAATCAAAGTTAATTCCTTAATCGTAGCTTTTCCAAAGAGAAAGTTGTCATAAGAAAATAGATTATGAGTATGAATTTCTTTAAGGTTTACAATCCTAACACCTTTCCATAATCCAATCTAATTTTAAAGCTTGATAGCTTGACTAGGCCATCCCACCATAATGATGAATAAGGAGACAAAGGATCCCCTTGTCTGAGCCCCCTAGAAGAATCAAAGAATCCAAAAGGATATCCAATTTACTAATATAGAAAATCTGGGGCAAGTAACAAAAGAAAACATCCAATTAATCCAACAATTTGTAAACCCAAATTTTTCAAGGACCAAGAATAAGAATTCCCAATTCACTTAGTCATATGTTTTAATCAGGTCTATTTTAAGAATCATGCTTCTCTAAATAAATAGAGTGCAATATTTCATGTGAAAGAATAACACCATCCAAAGTTTCCCTGCTGGGGAAAAACCCCCCTATTCTTGTGAAATGTTCTTAGGAATAATTGTGAGTAATCTTACATAAATGCCTTTTGTGAATATCTTATAAAGAGTATTGCACAAAGAAATATGTCTAAAATTTGCAAAATTCTTATGGTTATTGACATTGAGAATAATGGTAATCCATGTATTGTTAAGTTCCTTTAACATAGTCTTGTTTCTTCTTGCCTCCTCCAAAGCAAGTAGGATATCTCTACTTAAGAAACCCCAAAACTTCTAATAAAACATAAGTATATATCCATCTTCCCTAGAGGCCTTGTCAAGAGCCATACAAAAAATGCTTCAAGTCATCCAACATGAAGGCTTCCATTAGCATGTTATTATAAAAATCTAAAACACAGTTAGGAATATAGCATTCAAAATTGAATCTTTTGGAATAATAGGCTCAATCGTCAACATTTGTTTTAAAAAACTAATAGCTTCTTTGGAAATATTATCCATTTCTTCAATTAACCCTTATTTATTTCAATACTAATGATTCAATTATTTTGGCATATTTGTTTATTAGAGGCATGGAAAAACTTTGTATTCCTGCCACCATCCCTTAGCTAGATTTCTCTTGACTTTTATTTCCAGTAGATTTCATCCCTAAGTAAAAATTCATCAAGAGATTGCTTCAATGATTTTTATAATAAAAATGAATATTGATTCGTACCTACTTTAATGATTTGATAATTGAGAACAACTAACTTCTATTCAAGTATAAGATTTTCCTTAACTATGTTTTTCAAGTGATTGGCATTCCACTATTTGATTTTAGAATTGAGAAAACATAGTTTCTTTGTTATTTGAAATAAATGAGATCCCTCAAAAAAAGATGCATTAGACCACCAAGATTTGAGCAGAGGTTCCTGAATGATGGATCTCAAAACCACTTAGGTTCAAACAAGTAAAGGATGAATTATGAGAAGTTCTATCTTCTAGAAAATCCAGCAAGATGGGAAAGTGGTCAGAACCCAGATTTGGTATAATGGAAGAATAAAAATCAATATCATTAGAAAGCCAATTATCTGATATCATAAATCTATCAAGCCTTTCAACTATTTGATAAAAAAAAATTATTAGTCCAAGTAAATTGGAAACTCATGGGAACCCAGTCTATTAGGTTATTACTTGAAATAAATAAGTTGAAGTCCTCAGTGGCCTTTCTAGGGGGAATAATTCTACTTGAATTTTCATCTAGATTTAGTATAGCATTATAATCTCCCCAAAAACTTAAAGTTCATTTTGTAAAAAATTGGATAATGATGTTAAATTATCCCACAAAATTTTCTTATCCAAGATAATAGTAGGACCAAATATATTAAATAGCCACAATTTAATTCTAGATATCCTAATCTTAGCTAAAAAAAGCATCCAATTTGAGGAGGAAGATTCTAATTCCACATAAACCATGTTATTATTGCATAATACAATAAAGACACCAGAAGCCCCAATAGTAGGGGAGACATAAAATTTACACATTTTCCAATGGCCAAAAATATGATCAATAGCCAAGGAAGACCACTTTATTTCTTGAAAAAATGTGATGTTAAATCTGATTAATTCTCATTAACACTTAATGGGAAGTCTCTTATTAGGGGCATCTAAGCCTCTAAAATTCCACCAAAATTATCCTTATTGTCCTCGACGGGAAGAATCACTTCCCCTCTTCTTTTGAGTATTTTTTGGGGGATGGCTCCCCCAACAACAAACATAGACTATAAATTTCTTTCTATAAGTGAAGCCTTGGTAACTAGAGTGCTAAAAGGACTCTTTTCACACCTAGGGTTAATGGGGGATAAAAGTATGGATTGAATTCCAACATCCACTTCCATTTTTGGTTTAAAGATATTTGGTTTTCTTCCTTATTTCTTACTTGATGACAAATGGGGTCTAGGAGTTGTGGGAGACTAAAAAATAGGATGAACTGGATCAACTATTAGGGATACACCCTTATTCATAGACTGTACTTCAATATTTCCATTAGCAATTTTATTATGATCCTTATCAAGAGATAAAATTGTAAAGGGATTTATAGAAATAGGAATTTGATCCTTCTATTAGAGCCAATTTAAGTCATTATCAATAGCCTCTATAACTTTATTAGTGATACTTCTAGAAATAGTTACATTTTATTTCACCAAAATGTTTTGAACTTTGAAGATTAATTTTTCTTGGCATGATGACCACATTTTTAGCATTATTACTAAGTGGGGTCGAGGAAAGACTAATAGAATGATTAAGGGTATCATTTGATAAAAGCACATTAACATCGAGAGTCACTACATGACTTCCATCCTTTGGGGCCATAGATGATTTAAAAGTAGTGACCTGATTAGCATTATCTTTATCAATATTACTGATAGTTCTCAATGAGAAAAGTTCAGTCTGAATATATTTAGTTTCATTTTCCTTAATGACCACCATGGGAGGAATCACATTTTCCTCATTATGACTTTTATCTAGATTTGGTGAATTAGTAATAACTTTTTCAACTAATGACCATATCTGGGATAGGAGTAGTAAATAAATCCAAAGTTGTAATATGGTTATTCATTCCCAAACCCCTCAACTTTTGTGATTGAAGCAATGACAGAACAACAATGCTAGAATTATCTAGATTCGTAGGGCTAGGGAAAATATAACTTACATCTAAGGTTCCATTATTAGTGTTGATATGAGTTACAACCAAGTTTTTTTAAATATCCAATGTTAAGTCATCATTAAAGATTTCATTATCCATTGAAAGAGTCAATCTCAAACCTAACTTCTTCAATTTGTAAAAGAAATTAGATTCTATTACAATATTAGCCTTGGGAAAACCCAAGGAATCTCTCACAATATCCTGCCCCCAAATGCCAAAAGTAGATTTGATGTTGCATGTTCTAGGGATGATAGAGGATGAAGTAATCAAGAGACTAATTTTGATAGTTAGAACCCCATCAACAAAATTGGAATCAATTTTTAGAAATCTACCAATGGAATTCCACAAATAATTAAGAATTTTAGTATCTTGAAATTAATTTGGGAGATTTGGAAAAGTAAACCATTTAGGGAGATTATTCAAAATAGCATGAGAGATCTGAAAAAAGGGTTTCCACGGGGTTACGAGGATGCAAATTTTCCCAAACCAATAGAAATCCTGCTCTAATACTTTAGATTTAGTTTCTTTGGAATAAAAAAATTAGGATTAAAGTGTTTAAAGATAAAAATTGAAAGAACAATACCCTATACCATTTATAAAGAAGCCTTCTCTACAATTTAGAAAGTGATAATGCCTCACCCCAAACTTGAAGAAAAATCGCATAAGAAGACAAATCCTAACCTCACCAATTTAGAAGGTTAGTATCCACCTCAAAAAGTGGGAGTGGAAGCCATATTTTTCCCTATGACATTTCCTTTAAACCCAATTCTAATGTAGAATTAGAATTAATGGTTACATCTTTCAAAACCCCCATCTTCTTGTTTGTATTATCAAGAGTTTTTGTACCCGGCCAAGAAGACTCAACTTTCTTCAAGGTGTCCTTGGGATTTTTATCATGTTTATCCTGTAGATCAGATAAATTTTTGCATTGACTTGTATTCTCCATGCGCTTGGATGGGAAAACCTTCTACAAATGAGGGTTAGAATTAGCCATCAAAGTTTTTTAGATCTCATTCCCTCGCGTATAATTTCCCCGAGATTGCTTAAACATTCCTTGTTTAGGATTAACATATCTGATCCCCCATGCTTTATTAAACCCTAAGGGGATCAAATTAGGGTTTTCCAATTCCTCCTATCCCAAAATTTCTTTCTCTAGAGGCCCCCATTCGTGGTCTTACACTTGTATCCATTGAGAGCTAGTTTGAAACTCTCAAAACCAAACCCTTGAAAATACTTCGAAGTAGGGAACAAATCCAACTTTTTACTGACATTTGTGAAGTTGTTCTCTTTGAAGCTCGATCCACCCATTTATCATACTTAAAAACTCATTATGGTACATGCAATGAAGAACTCTAATTTCCAAATGAAACGAGAGGTAGAGGGGGATCGAAGAGTGCTTCATCCCCCCACCTATTACCACAAACCTTAAACATTTTTTCACATCAAAGATATAAATATGTCATATATATGTATTGAATTATTGTATAACTTTTTTCCATCAAATTTCATATCTTGTTAAAATCTTTTTACAATTTTACAATTTATTTATTTATTTTGAATTTTTAGTTTTTAAAGAATACAGGGTAAATCAAGAGAGGAGACAATCAAAATACAAGCTATTCAATAATAACTCCTGGATTATTTATATTTTTCCCATCTATATTGTAAGCTCATAATTTTGAATTCATTGCATTTATTACAGTAGAGTGCATTTCTTTCCAACTTTATTTTGACTGAAAGTCATAATTACAACTTACTTTCAAAGATCAGAAAACAATATAACAAAACAGCGTATCATAATTTAGTGATGGAACCCATCAGCAAGAAGATAAATTTAGCAGGCATGAGACTGGCGGCGTGCAGTTTGTGCAAAGAGAAGCACCCTTCTAGACAGCTCTTCTGCGTTGGCCCCCACTATTTTGTCCACCACCTGATTCTCCTCCCTGATAAACAAAAAGGTGGGCATAGCCTTCACATCCAATTTCTCTGCAACACTCTGCAAATACCACCACACCAAACAATGATTGCAAATCCATCACCAAAACACAGAGAATTATAAGAGTTTCAATTCGATTTAAACAATATATTCTACACATTTAGATGGTTCATTTGAATTTATTCATCTATTAGTGTGATTTAAGATGATTTGGTAAACAAGTTAACATTTAAAATATGTTAGTTAAGCCTATACTTAAAATTTCCAACATGCGACGAAATATAGATATACCTTTGCCTCATCCACATCAACTGATAGAAAAAGAATATCTGGATACTTGAGTGCAAGATCTTCAAAGAAGCCCGCCATGAACTTGGAGGGCATACACCAATCTGCTGTGAAATGGGCTACAATCTGCAACCATCAAAATTCAATAAATATAAGTACCTCTATAACAATTTAAAACTAAAGACATAGTTAATGTAAGACTAAATTCTTATTCCTATCTTTATTATTGTTTTAATCATTTAAAAATTCATGAACAAAGAATCCATCTCTCATAAAAATGAATAATACACTTAAATCATACTCATAAAAATGAAACATAAACATTAGACTCTCATCTTTAACAATTTATCTATATCAATATGTTTATATGTAAACTTTACCTTCTAATAGAATGCAAATATAAACTATAATCTAAACACTTAATCATAAGAAAACTGTGGAAAAAATTATAAACAAGAGTTGAAATAGATTTTGGGAGAGACCGGGCATGCTTGTATCTGGGCTTGGGCTATTATTTGCTCCCATGATTTGAGTGAAACGACCACCAACACCCTTGAATTCTTAACCTGTTTGCTCTCCATAATTTGAAGCAAAACAATGTAGTCAATCCTAGGTCTAGGGTTTACATATTTGTAGTGCAATCATTGTGTTTAGTTGTGTGGCCGAAGGATTTGCTCAAAGTAGAGGGATTTGAGATCAGAGTGAGTCATGTTTATCCTAATCCACATGGGACGCCTTCTAGTACTAATCAATTTTAGATACGTGGGGTTCTCCAATAAGCTATACGTTGAACCTTCTATTCTCAAAGACGTAAAAGGTTTTGCCAACTTGCAGAATTTATGGGAAGCACCTTTGCATGTAGGAAAGTCGTTGTCTATTGTGGGCTTCCTTTCCTTGTAGTTGGCCTTGGCTTAATTATCATTTGGAAAACGATAAGGTTGAATTGAAATGCTTTTGGAATATTGTGGACCCAAAATGCTCTATTCAATTGTTTTGGATTTTTTTTGTGTGTGTGGGCCCAAGTGCACAATAGAATTGTTTTCGATGTTTGTTGTGTGCCTTCAAGATAAGAATAAGAGAGGCACTTTGTTGTTTTCTTATAAAAGTAAGTGGTTTATCAATTGGAGGTTTAGAAGAAGATTGAATCAACTTAATGATAGTTTGAATATAGGTGGAGATGGGTTCATAATTGTTTTCTTTTTGGATATTTTTAAAAATCATTGATGGTCTTCTATTATAAATAGTTTTTAGTTACTATTGGTGAAAATGTTGATTGGCATATTTCTTCAACTCTATCATAAGTGCATCCATATTAATAATTAGCAATTGCATCTTGGTATGCAATGGGTGCATTGAAGATATGTGGAAGTTCAATTAAAAATTAGTGTATTTTAAATATTAAACGATTTAATAATAAACTTAAGGATAGTTTGAATATTGGTGGAGATGGGTTCATAATTGCTCTCATTTTCAATCATTTTCAAAAATCATTGATGGTCTTCTATTATTAATAGTTTTTAGTTACTATTGGTGAAAATGTTGATGCCAAATCTCTTCAACTCTACCACAAGTGTATCCATATTAATAACTAGCAATTACACCTTGGTATGCAATGGGCGCACTGAAGATATGTGGAAGGTCAATTTAAAAAAATAGTGTATTTGAAATATTAAACGATTTAACAATCAACTTAATAATAGTTTTGTAGAGAATGTTTTTTTATTTCAATTTTAAAGCTACCTAAAGAATCTATTTATAAATATAGTAGTTTTTTCCTTTCAAACTCTAAAATATCTATCTTAAACTCTTTGTAAATGCCCAAATTTTTTGAGCAACTGGAGACCACATTCCAAATACACACAC
>MU223457.1:2578565-2597507 GCA_018584345.1 Thuja plicata | reverse complement strand
TATATATATATATATATATATATATATCTTAATACAACAAATCTAATATCTAAATTTCGTTGAATTGTATGTCATCCTAAGCCATTTAATATGATTACATGATTTGCAACCTTATTTTGTAGGAGAGACACTCACATACCTCATCATCCACCATCCTTAAGTACAACCACCATCACTTGGTGCAATTAGGGTTGGTATTAGTGAAATATATTTTTGCTTTCATCAATATTTGCCAATCCTTTCCTTTATCTTGATTGTCGCATTTGATTATGAATCAATTGATCAATTTAATTAGTTCATTTGCATGTTAGTAGAGGGGAAGGATGTCATGTGTGAGAATAAGAGGTGTAAGAGATGGTCATGGTTTTCATTGCTTTCATGGAGAAATATATGTAGAATCGTAGGTTTCGATACTAGGTACTATATAAATGGGAGTTAGCTAAGAATATTGATAGTGTTTTTTTGTGTTTACATTGAAGAGGTCATGATTAATCTAATTCTTGGCCTAAATTGTACTTATAAAAGGGAATGCAAGAGGATCCAACAAATCTTAGCCATTCTAAGCATAAATAGAAAATTTGATCACCACACAAACATATTTATCGCAAGTGATTTCTATCGGTTCTTTTTAGTATTTTTATTTTGTCATACGATGACTTAGGTGAAAGAAAATGCAAGGAAGAGAAACAATATAGAATTTATTTAGGTTTAAACTTGACAATCAAGTGAACATCATCGATTTAAAATTATAAGTTTCCTATTTAAAGTTACATTTCATTTCTGATGATGGCATATGGTAAAGAAAAAACTAATGCTAATTTATATTAAATTATATGGTTCGGATCATTTATATGATGGTAGAAAATGAAATGGTTAGATTTTTTGTTTACTTGAGTTAGTTGCAAGTCACCATTTTTTTTAAAAAAATTACCCTTGAAATTATTATTTTGATACTACATTTTACTGTTGTAGTAAGTCAAACTCACTCCCACCACTACTTCACCCTCATATAGTAGATAACCTTCAAACAATTAAATATTTCATATCTGGCAAAATACACTTCAATATTTTTCATGTGGGAATGTTCAAAGGATTGAAGGTTTGGATAATGACCTCCTTTAATTATAATATTTATTATATTTTCTTATCCTCTAATTACTAGAGCTTGAAGGAATCTCAAGGGGGTCTCAACAATACTAGGCTTTTGGACATCACTAAAATGCAAAGTAGAAATATTCGTTGTGAGGGATACAAACAAAGGCTCACTTTCCATCATCATTTGTTTGGCATCAATGATGTTCACTTCCAAAAATATTAAATTACCTAAGAGATCTAGAAATCCTTTCAAAATAGCTCCATAAATCTCTAGCTCTTTTAATTGCAAGGAGTGTGAAACTAATAATCAAACTATCTCAAAATTTTATGTGTATTCTTTCCTCCCAATTTTTTATTTGCCACTTATGACATACATTTGGTTCAAATAAATTAATTTTGATTATATTACTACCATTTAACAACTATTTTTTTTGTAATGACATTTTTTGAAAACACGTCCTGTTACCTCCACACAGTTGTACATGGGATTCTTTATACATTTCAAATTTAAAACATTCTCCTTTTTTGGTTGCACTCTGTTAGGTGAGATTCCTGAAGACTGTTGTGGTAATATGGAAGTTGCTAACATTAGTTTCTTCCTTTTTAAATTTCTATTTTGGTCAAACTATTGAGTGGGTTTCTTCCATGTTGTTTGAATTGAAATATATTTTAATGGAGAGAAGGTCTGAAGCATTGTATTCTAATTTTCTATGCATACTCTTCTGGTCTAGTGTGTATGGTTTGTGAATGATAATGTCATTCTGAGTAGTAGTAGTAGTATAACTTAACAAAAAAGACTGAGAGTATTGAAATGCTTATATTGTTTTTTTAATAAATAAATTTTTTTGATTACTGTAGCAATCTAGGTTTCATTTTAAATGGTTCATGTTTTAAAACCCTATGTGTCCATTCAAAAACCATTCACATATCCAAACAATAGATCAAACAAATAATTGACACAATTATATGATAAGGATGCCAACAAGAAGTTGAGTCCACTTTTTGGCCAAAACATGGAATTTGTTTCCTGTTTTTTCAAATGTGTCATGTTTGAGATGAATATTTGAAGCACTTGGAGATTGAATCTTATAAAAAGTCAATAATAGAAGTTGTAGCACTCGAAGTCTAATTTCCAAATATGTAATTTATTTTAATACCCAGGTGAAAATTTTTCATTTTCAATTGGCATTACTAAAACTCATATTTTAAAAGTCCTTGTTTCAGGACCATACTATGCCCGTGTACGACAAGCAAAAGTTGACCTAAATGAAACTATTTCTATGAATCCTTTTTTGGGAATGGTATGTAACACAGTTAAGATTTATGACAATGTTTTTTTGTTTTTTTGTTGAATATTTTTTTTTAAATTTTTTAGTAGTCACAATTATTGTTTTTTAAATCTCTCGTGTACGACAAGCATAATTTGACCAAAACATCTGATTTTTTAATTTTTTTTTAAAGTGTGTAGAATTGTCTCTAGTTTGTTGTCATATAATTTTTTTCAAGAAACAATCAAATAAAAAAGTTATTAAAATAACAAAATAGTCTGTTATCTCTAGTTTGTAGACCTATTTCAGTAGAAATCCAATCAAAAATAGAAAAATTAATCAAATTTACAAAAAAATTACATATTTGCAATCTAAACAGTCTAGTCTATAATGGGTTTTTATTTTTTCAAAATATTCTTCTGAAAACATCTTCAGGTATATGTCTAAAGTCCTTATTTTGTATGGACACTAGCAGAGCCTTCAAGTTGCAGGTCAAACCAAGTCCAAGGCTATGGTTCGGCTACCAAAGCCTCTTTCCAAACCAAAAGCCAATGGTAAAAGTGGGCTTGAAATTCAATTTTTTTAGAAACAGGATCTTGTTTTGTAAATGTGACCCCATTTATCTTTTTTAAAACCATAACATATAAATGACTCGATGGAAAGTTTTCTTTAAAAATTAATTTTATTTTTAAAAATGGGGTCCCATCCCATTTTTTTTTCAAAATTGGATCCCATTCTAAACTTTTAGGCCTGGGAGCTCGAAGCTAAACGACCCCTTAAGCGAGAACTCGTTTCGTTGAGTGTGATTTTGTAAGTTTGGCTAAGTATGAAAGTTACACCATAAGTGGACTCAACTTCTTGCACTTACCCATAAGTTCATTTAATCACCATCTCTATTATTGAGGATGTTGCAAAAAATCTCTCTTAGAACCTAAAGAATTGCAATTTTGAATCAAAAAATATTGTTCTTTCATAGCGCAATGGATGAAAGCTCAAAAATTTATTGAAGAAGATTATCTATATATAATTGACATGGTTAGTAACCACAATTATTGAATTACTAGCTTCATTTTAATAATTAATTGGTTTTTTTTATCATTGCTTGTATTTCTACTAGGAAGGTTTGTTGTTTTTCTCTTGATTTATTCATTTTTAACATGGTGTTGATTGGATGAAAATAAATGAATCTGATAACGATTGGAGATAGTATGGACAAAACTTACATGATGGGTAGCACAAATGTTATTGATGGGTATTGTTGATCCCTAAGAGGATCACACTTAAATAAGAGTAAATGAGAAGCTCTACATATGGGGGACTTGATGTTCTATGTAGAGAAACCTCCAAGATTAAATTAGAAGATGGCTCTTCATTCCTTAGATTGAGAAAAGGGTAAATGAACAAAACAAAAATAAATCTATGCTATAAGGCGATGCGCCAAGGCTTTCTTAGCATTTTGGAGGCTCATAGAAAAACCTCAGAAAAACTTTGGATCCTTCAGCTCGATGAATCCTTCCCTCAAAGGTAGACACAGTGCGAGTGCAAGGGTTTGAATGAGGGGAAGGGGATACCTGCAGGCATGAAACTCATGCAAGTGAGAGACACAGTATGGGAAGTGACTGTCTAGAATAGAGCCACCCCCGCCAGAGGTCCATTATGACTGCTCATGCCTGCTTAGCTCACCATTCAAGGATACAAACCTTATACGACATTGTCCATGATTAAAAAAAAAAAAAAATAGAAGAGAAGAAAACATGCATGGTCCATTACATTCCCACATATTAAAAGTATGTAAAGGCCAGTATCTATAAACTTGGCTAGGCGTAAAGAGGATCAGCACAATACACCCTAGTTAACAAGAAGAGAAAAGTGACAAAGGCACAGTCTCAAAACCTTATTAAGATTAAACATGCAAAATCTAGAAGGAAAGCCATAGATTATAAAGGCTATATAGTATGCATACATAAACAATAAAAAATGAAAGAAGATTCCTCTATATTGCAAGAAATTTACAACTAACGAACTAGCTCAATGCCCGTAGATACAAAAAATGTACACTTGTACATCTTTCTCTATTTTTACAAATGTTGGGTTTTAAATAGGCCTTATGCCGCCAAGGTTTGGACAGGGTGCACCTTTTGATATCCAACATGATCCAAAAAAGGAAACATATATTTAATTATTTACAATTTGACCGATGATAGGGGAACAGGTTGGCCACATTGTTTTTCAACTTTTCACTAATATGGGGCTGGTAGCAGTCCTCTATTTCATGTGGAATCATCATTTTCCAAATTTAAAAATATTTTCTTGAGATTATCTCCTTGATGTAGCCATATGAAGAGTGCACTTTGAAAAATGGGCACCACATTTTGTGTTTTAAATAGGTGCAACCATATAGGTCACATGTCACCTTGGAAAGCATTCATGATGGTCACTTGTTGCAGCTTCTTCAGAGGCACGTGGTGATGCCATCTATCTAGGAAGATATTAGTGAGTGGGGCTAACAAGTCCTATCTACAACTACATGAGGATCTTATGCATGTGGGTTAGCCACCATGAAAATGGTTTACAATTTTGTGACTTCGGGGGTAACCATGCCTACATTGTTGAATTCAAGTTATCTGTGGTTGTTGACTTGTGCCACATTCATTAGGCTTATGTTGGTGTCTCAGATAAATTATCTCTACAAGCTCATCTAGATCGACACATCAAGAAGGAAATCCATTCCATTGAACAAGGATCAACGTGAGTAACTTGTGATAAACAAGACAGTACAAGAGAGTGAGCTTTATAGCACATGGAAGTGGCATCAAGAGACTAGAAAAGTATAGGGAAGAGGAGATTGAGAAGTTAAAATATGTGCCTTTAGGAAAATCCATAAGCCCTATGAAAATAACCAAACTCAATTAGTGTCCACAAGTCATAAAAGATCAACTACAAGAATGGCCTCCAAATTCAATAAAGGGAGAAATACAAAAAAATCAACATTTTAATGAACAAGATTTAAGAAATTACGTTAAACTCATTAGATTTCTTCTAATATACTAGGCTAATAGAATATATCAAGTAAGTTGGGTCACTTATTCTATTGTGAGTGTGTTCTTTGAATTTACCCTTCATCCAGGAGATGTCAAAGTTGGGAAAAAATTCTGCATTAAGCTACGTAGCTTGGCAGTCCCCATAGCTGACCTGATGGAGCCTTATTGCCAGTCAGGCATTCATATCCCTAGAAAGGTTATTTCCCTAGCTTACATAAAAAAAATTATATTTCCATCCAAGCATCTATAGCCTCGATAGAGATTCTCACATCACCTGGGGTCCAATTCATTCAAATTTTCCTTTCTACTTCTTTTCCTTTTTTCTTCTCTCTTAGAGAATAATGATGACATGACCCACCAATTTTGATGCAAGGAGGGTTAATACTTAGGGCTAAAGGAACTCCCAAGCACCAAACCAACTTGCAGATACACAACATGGAAGCTTAAAACATAGAGAAGGAGAGAAGGAATACAGATGCTTTTATTACTTCATCAAACTTCATACATGTCGGGCTATAAGGCCTTCCCAGTTATGGCCAATAAAATCTCAAAATTGTTAGAATGATTTAGAATAACTGAGAGGGGGGTGAATCATTTATCCAAGGTCCAAATGTACCAATTAAATTTTTAAACACTTCAACCAAATCAGTTCCACTCGGTCTCTATAGCATATAATCAATAATATAAACTTGAAGTTTACTATCCTAATGTAATCAAATTGTAGAATATAAACTCTTAATAGTACAAAACATCAAATAAAATTCACACAAGTATGACACTAGGATTTAACATGGAAACCCAATATGGGAAAAACCACCAGTAACATGCTACCAATTTTTCACTTTTCTGAAGTGAGCTCTATGAAAATCCAACCAGGTTAAAGGTTAAAATACACATTGTTAAATGTGACCCGGTTAAAGGATTTAATCACCCTGTTAAAAGTGATCCTTTTTAGAGGGCTTAGACCATTCCATTAGAATGTCACCTTGATTAAAGGATTTAACAATATGACTGTTAGGTCAACCTTGTTTAAAAGGATTTTGCAACTGATACAATGGTTAGAAAGTAACAACAAATTGTGATCTAAAATGTACAACTCACTTTGCAAATACAAATCCAATTATAGCTCAAATTCTAATTCACTGACTGGCCTTCATTGTCATCTCGATCACTCATATTTTCTTGGAAATCCTTCAAGCAATCACCATTGTGCAGTCTTGTACTTCTCTCTTCATCCTTCTCTTCAATCTACTTAGATTTTTCCAGTCAACTGAGTTAACATCATACCACACACACATAACTTGTAATTACGTTAATCTTATACCTCTCTAATCAGGTATCCCGATCTACTACCTCTAAATCATCACTGTAGATCTTATGGTTAGGTCAGATCCAACGAATCCTTCCAACATTTCATTTCCATCTACATTGTAGGAATACATCCTAAAAATCCTTCTTGAATCCATACATAAAACGGTTAAACATATATGAAATACGCTTCACATATCCCAAGAAAATCAAATATGTCGATTGGGATCTCAAATCTTTCTCAAACTGTCATAATACTGACACTTGACCAATACTGAGTTATGTCACTCGGTCATCTCTATGCACCTCGATAATTCTCTGACACTTAGAAAATACTGATGTTCGGTCAACATTAAATTTTATCGGCACATACTGGCACTTGGTCGACACTTGCATCACTCAGAACAAACTTAAGTTTCTTAATCTTGTGCTCTGTTACTCGGTCAAGACTAATCTTGTAGTCATCCAAAATTCACTTAGACTTAAGATAAACAATATATTACCTTGTCAAAGTTGATCTCATCAAGTACCCATTGTAGTTTCACATAACTCAACCATTTCACCAAGTCTTCTTATTATCTCTTCTTTTCAAATCTTCTTCATCAACCAATTGATATGGAACTTTACAATATAGAAACTATCTTACCAGTTAAGATTTGACATCAATGGAAATATAATCATTGTTTCAATTGTATTTTCAAACAATATCCCTCCTTGGCATTGATGGAAAACACATGAAAGGTTCCCAAACAATCCAAAAAATATGTTCTGCAAACATATTTTCATTAATGTCCTTAGTTTCATTACGATTCACTCCAATACAAATATTGTCTCCCTCTTGGATATATTTTTCTTTGTATAATCTCACCCTGAACATCTCCCTTTGTAGTATATCTCCCTCAATGTTTTCATGTCTTATTCTCCCATGTATATCTCCCTCTTTGACAAAAATTCCAAAGACATACATCTTCATCATGTAGATATTTCTGTGTCAGGTTTCTAAATTCTTTGCTCCCTCTGTCATCTTTCTTATGACTGATCAACATCCTTTTCTTAACACTTGATGCATCCACTCCATTATGATCTTAGTTAGCCTTAGATAGGGGAATCACCCCTAATTTTACTCTTAGATACTCATGAGCATCCTTAGGTAAAGCTTTAGTAAATATATCTATCAATTCTTGCTTTGTATTAACATATTAAAGTCTTACTTCTTTGTCTTGTACCAGCTTTCTCAAGTAATGATACTCAATATAAATATGCTTGGTCTTTGTATGTATCACAGGGTTTCACAAAAAATAACAATTGGGTCTGTGACCTCTTCCTTCATACCTTTCAACAATTGCTTGATCCACACTATGTTTGAACAATTCACTGCTACTTCGACATATTTAGCCTCTACTCTAGATTGAGAAATACAGTTATGTTTCTTTCTTGTCCAAGAGACTAATCTGTTTCCTAAAAAGAATGCACCTCCACTTGTGCTCTTTCTATCATCAACATTACCTTCCTAATCCACATCTGTGTAAAATTTCAGTTCAAACTTCTCATTCTTCTTGTAATATAATTCATAGTCCTGTGTTCCCTTCAAATATCTTAGAATACTTTTCACTGCCATTAAGTGACTATCATTAGGATTTGCAAAAAATATTGCAACAATCCCAACTGCTAATGCAATATCTGGTCTACTATGGACAACATATTGTAGTTTTTCAATAATTGATCTATATAGGGTGTGATTCACTTCATCTGTCTCATTAGTCTTCGATAGTTTCTATCTAGTATCCATAGGAGTACTCATAGGTTTGGATTCCTCCATGCCAAAAAATTTCAATATTTCCTTGATATACTTAGATTTTATAATATAGATACCTTTCTTCATCTGATATACTTACAAACCAACAAAGAATTTGATCTCACCAAACATAGACATCTCAAATTCAGTTTGCATCTCTTTTGTAAATAATTGGCATAAAACATCTTGTCCTCCAAATATGATATCATCAACAAATATTTTAAATAACAATATCCCTTTACCTTTCTCAGACTTTAAGTACAGATTACTATTGTCATTTTTCCTTGTAAATCCAATCTTGACTAAGTAGTTGTGCAATCTCTCATACCATGCTCGAGGGTCTTGCTTTAATCCATACAATGCTTTATATAGCTTGAAAACCATATTCTTCTTGCTTTAATCAACAAATCCTTCATCTTGTTCAATGCATACCTCTTCTTCTAGTATTCCGTTCATAAATGTTGATTTGACATCCATTTGATATACTTTGAATCCCTTGTAAGCTGCATAAGCCAGTAGAGTTCTAACTCCTTCCAATCTTGCAACTAGGGAAAATGTCTTGCCATAGTCAATGCCTTTTTCTTGTGCATAACCTTTGCATACCAATCTAGCCTTATTTCTTATAACTTTTCCATGTTCATTCATCTTGTTTCTAAATACCCACTTTGTTCCAATAACATTCTTGTCCTTTGGTCTAGGTACTAGTGTCTAGGTTTTGTTCTTTACAATTTGTTCAATTTCCTCATTCATGGCCTATATCTAATCTTTATTTCCTAAATCATCTTTCAATGATTTTGGCTCAAATTCACACAATAAACATGTCTAGTTTTTCAAGTTGCTTCTTGTCATGACCTATGAATCTTTATCTCAAATAATTTGATCTACTTTATGATGTCTTCTTACATATTTTGCTAGTGTAGGCTCTGGTCTCCTTTTCTCTTGTTGTTCATCCTCAAATTCATCATCAAAGTTAATTTTAGGTTCATTTAGTGTCTCTATTTCATTCTCAGCAGTCTCCTCATGATGCTCGACAACATCTTTCTCTAACTCAGCATTTTCTTGTTGTTTCTCGACAACATCATTTTGTTGTTCGACTACTTCTTTTTTAGGTTTACGCACACTTTTGGGATCTCCTTCATTCATGTAAATGAAAGATGTGTAATCTTCAGGTTCTTTCTTGCATTTCACTTCATTCTTTTCTACATATTCATCAATTCTAACATTTTCACTTTCCACAACTTTGTTAGTGTTAGAATTCAAACACTTATACACTTTTCTCTTAGTGGAATAACCTAGGAATATGCCTTCATCACTCTTAGCATCAATTTTTCCATTTCTATTGTCCTTCAGTATGTAACATTTTCTCCCAAAACTTTAAAATATTTTACATTAGGTGCATAACCATACCATAACTCATAAAGTGTAATATCAATACCTTTCTTGACTTGTACTCGGTTCAAGGTATAGACTGTTGTAGTTACAACTTCTCTCCATTATTTTTGTGCAACATTATTTTCTATGATCAGTGTTCTAGCACAATCCATTATTGATCTATTCTTTCTCTCGACTATGTCATTCTATGGGGGCTCCTTGAAGAAGACATCTTTCTTTTAATTCCTCTATCATTGCAGAATAATTTGAACTCATTAGATATAAACTCTCCTCCTCAATCATATCTCAAACATCTCAAGCTCTTACCTGTCTCTTTTTCAAAATTTTCCAAATACCACTTAAACAACTGAAAAGCATTAGATTTTTCTATGAGAAACATTACAGTCATCATTCTAGAGTAATCATCAGCAAAAAGTATGAAATATTTATCACCTTGGTAGCTTTTTACACCAATAGGTCCACAAAGGTCAGTATGAACCAATTCCAAAACATTATCTGAAGTATAGGTTTAGCTCTTAAAACTAGACTTTGTCATTTTGCCCAACTGACATTGCTTAGACATAACATTATCAGGTTTCTTCAATCTCGGTAACCCTCTTACTCTTTTCATCTTACTAATGTTTACCAAATTATCAAATTCCACATGACATAACCTCTTATGCCATCACCATATATCATCATATTGTGCAAACAAACATGTCTCATTAGATAAATCTAGATAGAACAAATTACCTCTTGTCTGTTCTCCACTTCTAATCAGTTCACCAATAGCATAAAAGATCTTAGCTTTTCTATGATGGAAATCAACTCGGTATCCATAAGTATTCAACTAAGAAACACTCAAAAAATTACAGTTTAGTCCTTCAACCCAATAGGCATTGTGACATATGATCTTATCCATCAATTTTATTGATCCTTTTCCTTTCATAGGAAATGGTTTCTCATTGCCAAATTTAACACTACCACCTTTGCAATAGTCTAAGGTTTTTAATTTAATTTTATCACCAGTCATGTGATATGAGAAACCACTATCAATTATCCATCTATCACCTTTACTCATAAATGAAATAAGTGCAATTTTCTCATCTTCATCAAAATCATCTTTCATAGAAACATAAACAACTTCTATATCACTGTCATCGGATTTATCAGATTCACTATTAGTTTCTTCTTCAGAAATATAGCAGGATTTCTTACCTTTTTCTTTATAGTCCTTATACCTTCTAAAATCTCTTTCATCCCTTTTGTCTTTATACTTGTTTTCTCTTCTCTCATCCTTGTCATTCCTGTCAAGATATCTTGCAGCAATATGACCAACTTTGTTACATGAAAAATAGATTATAGGAAGTTTACCTTTGAATTTTCCTCTTCCTCTCGATATTATTCTAGCCATAAGTGCTTCAAGTTCATCAAGATCTTCATCAGAAGTGTTACTTTCACTATTCACATGTCTTTCTTTTCCTTTCTTTGATTTATGAAGAGTCAATTGTGATTTGAATGCAAAATCAACATGGTGAGGAGTAAAATTATCAAAGTTTGACATTTCAAAAGTAGTAAGTCTACCAACTAGACCTTCCAGTGTTAAGTTGTTACCAGGAGTACATCTCAGTTCTTGTATAAAAAATACTCTAATAGTATATATAGGAAATAAGGTTCTCAGTACCTTTCTAATAACAATATCATCAATAATAGTTCCATTTTGTCCTCTAATAGAATTTACAACCTCCTTAACTCGGTTAAAATATTGAATGATAGTTTCACCATCTTGCATTCTCATCTCATCAAACTTACCTCTCAAGCTTTCAGATTTGGCTCTTAGTACATTTGTATCACCTCCATAGATAGTTTCCAATGTATCCCACATTTCTTTTGCAGTTTGGAAATCTTTTATGTCTTCCAATTCAGGATAGCTTAGGGCTGATGCAATCTCCAACATTGTTTGGTTATGTTCTTGTTTTTATTTCATCTATTGAGATGTCATAGTAGAAGGTACTATTATGAAATCCTTTTCCACATAGCATTTTGCAGCATCTCCAATTCTAGCTAGGTGTAACTTCATCAAACTTTTCCATGCAGGGAAATTCTCCTTATTCAGCCTTGGTACCTCCTTTTTATACATCTTGATCTTTAGCTTCAAGTACCTTCAAAATTTTCTCTGCAAGCACAACAAGCTCTTATACTAATTGTTAGAATCATTTAGAATAACTAAGTTTGGGGTTGAATCAGTTATCCAAGATCTAGATGTACCAATTAAACTTTTAAACACATCAACCAGCTCAAATCCTCTCATTAATCCACTCGGTCTCGATAGAATATAATCAATAATATAAACTTGAAATTTACTATCCTAATGTAATAAACTTGCATAATATAAACTCTTAATAGTACAACACATCAAATAACATTCACACAAGTATGACACCAGGATTTAACATGGAAATCCAATATGGGAAAAACCACCAGTAACATGCTACCAATTTTTCACTCTTCTGAAGTGAGCTCTGTGAAAAGCCAACCCAGTTAAAGGTTACAATACACACTGCTAAATGTGACCCGATTAAAATATTTAATCACCCTGTTAAAAGTGTGCCTTGTTAAAGGGCTTAGACCATTCCATTAGAATGTCACCTTGATGAAAGGATTTAACAATATGATTGTTAGGTCAACCTTGTTTAAAAGGATTTTACAACTAATACAATGGTTAGCAAGTAACAACAAATTGTGATCTAAAACATACAAATCACTTTGTAAATACAGATCCAATTATAGCTCAAATTATAATTCACTGACTGGCCTTCATTTTAATCTCTATCACTTAGATATGCTTGGAAATCCTTCAAGCAATCACCATTGTGCAATCCTGTACTGCTCTCTTCAACCTTCTCTTCATTCTTCTTAGATTTTTCCAATCAACTGAATTAACCTCATACCACATACACATAACCTATAATTAGGTTAATCTTATACCTCTCTGATTAGGTAGTTTGATCTATTGTTGCTTAATCATCACTGTAGATCTTAGGGTTAGGTCAGATCCAACGAATCCTTCCAAAATTTTGTTTCCATCTACATTGTAGAATACATCCTAAAAATCATTCTTGAATCCATAAATAAAAACGTTAAACATATATTAAATGCTCACTTAATTCTGTACAACAATCATCCTTATCTTAAATATGCTTTACATATCCCAAGAAAATCAACTATGTCGGCTGGGATTTCAAGTCTCTCTCAAACTATCATAACATTGACACTCAGTCAATACTGAGTTCTGTCTCTCACTCATCTTTGTATAAATTGGTAATTCTCTGACACTCGGAAAATAATGATGCTCAGTTGACATTAAATTTTCTCAGCACATATTAGCACTCGGTCGACACTTGCATCACTCAGCACAAACATAAGTTTCTTAATATTCTACTATGTTACTCGGTCATGAATAATCTTGTAGTCATCCAAACTTCACTTAGAATTAAGATAAACAATATATTTCCTTGTCAAGGTGCGATCTCATCAAGTACCCATTGTAGTTTCACATAACTCAACCATTTCACGAGGTCTTCTTTTTATCTCTTCTTTTCAAATCTTCTTCATCAACCAATTGATATGGCACTTTACAAGTAGCAATTGTCTTACCAGTTAAGGTTTGACATCAATGGCAGTATAACAATTGTTTCAATTGTAGTTTCCAACAAAAATATTATATAATATTCATCATACATGGGATATCCATAAACCCTAGATCCCCAAAACTACTATCTAAAACCCCCTCCTAAACTAAAAACAAAATACTACATTTATATAAGAGGCTACAGAAAAGGATGACCTAAAAGATCCTAAAGATACAACATAGGAAACAACAATGAACCAGATTTAGGTCCACACACATCCCAATGAGAGCTCCCAAATTAATACCTCTACCAAAATTAAATGCAGATGTTGGCCCAAAGATCCAACAAACTAAAACAAACTCAGTGAGACAGGAAACATGAAAAACACCGAGCCACCAAGACCGGTTGGTGAAACGACACCAAGAACAGTAACCGAGTTTAGTCGGTGAAACAAAATAAAAATTTCAACTGAGAACTCCAAATTAGTTACCAAGTAGTCTACCAAAATTATCTAACAAGCTACCGATCTCAAAGAAAACATATTTTTGTTTGATACAAGATTGCCATGAACCCAAGATGATCCTGCATCAAGGTTGGAAGCCAACGTGGTAAAAGGAGTTGTCGTTAGATTTTTCACTTAATGCATTGAGATTTACCACCTCATCTTTGTGCGTAGAAGTTATTAATGAGATTTTTAAATTAATAACGATGTCGCCTGTTCCTGAAAAGACATAATATTTATCACTATCTTGGGTATGAGATTAACATCCCATCAAAATCTTATACATTAAACTATGAAATAAAAGCGTTAAAACCTTTAGAAAATATAGGTGTACAAACCTAAAGCTTACCCATGTGGACGAGATACCAGCATGTGTGAAGTGGTTACTTGCACAAAGAATGACAACATTGGTAATGAAACCATAGTATAATTGCGGTCACTTCTTGAGGGAATTAGCTAACCTTGATAAATGCAATCTCATGCAAACCTTCCTCATTTGGATATAAATGGGGACTACCACCTTTGAAAAGTAATTCTAATTGTGGGTCTTGGTTGATAGTGTTAGAAACGTAGCTTATTTTAGCCATGGATACCCCTATCAAGCTTAACTCCTCCAAGGCCCATAATTTCTTCTTAGGTAGGGTTACAAATGCTAGGCTCATTAGGTTGGAGCTAGATGATAAATTCATCTTAGCGGCTATAAAATGGGTCATGGAGCATGATTTTCTAAAAAATGAGGATAGGTATCGAGTAAATATTGATATTGTGTTACAATTCATGGGTTTCCTTATAGATTTAGGAGAGACCAATTCCATGATCGAACATCTAGCAAAAATATTATTTGGGGCAACGTATTGCAAAGGGCTTGAGCAGGTGCTAGACGTTGTGCAACTGAGGATTTGTCTCATATTGGCTACTTATTTGAGGAATTTTGTAGAGCAAGATGAAATAGTTACCTAGTGGCCTTTTGTGGCCAATTTCCAAACTATGTCAATTATTGAGCACATGGTGCGAGCCTGATACAGAGTAGATTTTCTAGAGAGGTTGGCCAAAGATGGTTTGGTTGACTGTGATTGGATAGATGAATTTCATGCCATGGTGATTTTTTAGAAAGCCTAGGACAATGGAAATGATGAGATCGATTCCTCGAAAGAGGAAGAGGACGTGGAGAATGGCCCTCCACAGACTCCACCCAAAAACCACTAGCTTTCTGTGAGATCCATATGAAAAGAAAAGAAACTCTTCCTTTTTATTTTTGAAAAAATGATGATAATGTAAAAATGGCATACATCACCTAATATAAATATAAATATACCTATATATTGTGTGTGTTTACTTTATGATATTTGTGTTTTCCTTTTCTACAATTTAATTTCCTTATGTGGGCACTTGTGGGAAGTTGTTTAGTATCTATGAATTGCTATTTCTCATAAGCATAAAGAAAATAAATTTGTTTTTCACATTCAAAATAAATATACTAAAGAAGAAACTCCGTTATATATAGAACCTGTGTTGTTTCAAAAATAACTAACCCAGATGATTGATTTATTAGTGTGGCCAATCCAAGCATTTTCATCTTTTCTCTTGGAAAGGGAATGAGACCATTGCATACATATGTCATCATGTTGAGTTTGTTTCACTAAGTTGCATGATGACACTGACTCATTGGCAACCTTTGCATTCATCATATCTTTAGGCAAGAGCACATGAAAAAAAAACTTAGGTAACTCAACTATACATGGGAATTTACAAAAGGAGAGGTTTGTGTTGTAGTGATTTAGGAAATAAAAGACCTACCTACTCTAATATAATCAGGTAATCAAAATTGTTAGAGTGATCAATTAACTATATATTTTAAAAATATCTTCTCCTCTTTCCTAAATTTTTGTGCTTGGGACAACCTTTCACACTTTGGGATGGGTCTGAGAGAAGTAGGTCAGATTCTCCTATGTTTATTTTTATTTCTCTAGGAAAATCTAAGAAAATTAACACTGTGGGGTTGTCTATCAGAGTCTGAGAGAAAAAAATATTTTTTGGGTTACTAACCTTGTGTCCTAATATGGACACAATCGGGCTGATCTGGTGATCAAAAAAATGTTTTTCATGCTTGATTAGGCATCCACATGCTGGCAAAATACATTATTGTACGGGACTCTATGTTGGGGCCTCATTTCTTTTATTCCTAGGGATCAAAGATGACATCCCCAATGTATCATCTTCTAGTTCCTTCCTTTTCTAAGGGTGACCCAGGATCTAATGATGTGCATAAAATCTCAAGCTCATCCCAAAATTGGACATCATTGTCCTCCCATAGATCTTCCACAAGTCCCAGAGATATCCTGCCATCGGTTACCACCTTTTCTAAAAAAGTGGGTGATGTTTCTGAGGCTAGAGTGATACAACAAATGGTGGTGGTATGTTCTTCCTCAAAGAACTCTTTTCACTAGATAATTGGACCACCCTTGTACAAGGAGAGTATTTCAGGAGGAGGGATGAGGGTGACAAAAAAACCTCTAGGCAAGGTATACAAATGCTTTCTTCAAAAGAAAGGGTTGATGATGTATCCTGGGTAAAAATTGGCCAACTCATCTCTACTGATAGATACACATATTAGATGGTGTTGTGGCCTAGGTCTGAGGGACTATACCAGTGGTTCTTTGCATCAATATTCATTATTACTTACTAGAATTCATGCAAGATGTCTCACGCACTATCACCATGAGATATTTTTATGTAGGGAAAAGGGGACATCATGAGCCATATGTAAGCTTCACACCTCTAGCTGAAATGTTCCACAATGGAATGGTGTCAATCATCTTGGTCCATTTATTTCATAAAAGGACCTTATCTTTATGCATAACCTTTTGTTATTCTACAACATAGTGTGATTTTTAGAGACTTCTCTGAAAGATGATTTTCCAAAGAGAGCACTAAATTTTGGTGATATTGAATTTGTGTCCCACTGGGCATGCCAAAACAAATTGTTGATTCCTAAGAGGCTACAACATTTGGGGTCAAATTTTGATGCCAATTTGCGACGGCGCTACCATTTGTGTGTGATTTTTGTATTTTTTTTCCAAGTGCCCCTTATGTTGTCATAATAGCGATGATACCATCGTAATTGCGACACCCTCTTGATTATAAACAAAAAAGAAAAGAAAAAGAAAGGCTCATTTGTGATCGATCTATGCATGCGAGTGGAAGAGGGCCCTAATTAGTAAACTATACCATTGTGCGAAGAGGTCTCTTGTTGTATTGAATCCAGTAGTCACAACTGAAGAATCCGAAAACTCGTTCATTGTCGGTTAGCACTAGTGTTACCCCCAGGTTTGTAATTCAGCTAGTTTCCTTCACGTTTAGGGTATAACAACTTGTAATTTCTGAATTTTTTGATGTTCAAATTATTTCCTTTGCGGTAGCAGCATATTGAAAAGTCTTTTTTTTTTATTCTATCAGCGACTTCAAGTATAAGATCAACAAGCCATCGCGTACTCACCATTTGAGGTATGTCTTATTTTTTAGCCTTTGGTTAAGAGAATATTACATGAATAGAGGCATATACCCTAATATGGCCTAATTGATATTAGTCAATATGATGAGAATATTACAAATTTTTTGTCTGAGGACCTAATGAGAACATACGCCATGATTTCATTAGAGGTAGGGATCCCTTTAGTGTATTTTAGTCAATATGACGATCACCTGCGTTAAGATTTAGAAAGATGTATAGGTGAGTCACAACATTTTGATTATTTGGCTAGTGTTGCAAAACCTAATCCATCTACTAATAATTTTTCTATTGAAATGTCGATTAACCATGCGTGTCCATATCTCATCTCTTGCCAAGTTAATGTCACAATTCTATCCCTGAGCAACCTGAGAAATTTGTTGTTTGATATCTCTATCATTACTGTGACTTGTGAGGTAATATAAAATTGTGTCTCTTATATGACTTAGTAAGATTTCTTCTTACCCTATTAAAGATCTCATTATTTCATACTTTCCAGATGTGCCATAAATATTCAGTAGTAAAAGAAAGCCAAAATAAGCTATGCATATTTTTGATGCCTCCAACTTAGCCAAAACAATCTCAATACAAATATTGTTATAATTGTTACTCAAAACATGGAATCCATTACAAATCATATAGCAAGTATCTTTAGAAAAGAGACAATAAAAAAAATGTTTCTAATGATATTAGTTTTCCTACATATAGAGCACACATAAGAATTAAAACCATGCATTTATATGGCATCCTTTTGAGGATCATTAACCACCTGAAACAAGTCTTTTTAGTTTCCAAAATGTTAGTCCATAATATTATGATTTTAGTTTCTGAAAGTGTTTTTGTAATATTATATTCTCAACATTAATATTCCAAGATCTATTAGTATGCTCAAATATAATAAAGTTGTTAGAAAGATTTTTGTATATGTCTTCAGCTTTAGTTTTGCACAAAAGGGAACCATCAATCCATTTTAAAGTCCTTGAAATGTTTCTATTCCCCAACATAGGTGATAGGAAAGTTAAAAACCATACAAGCTTAGTATAAGTCCTCCAATTCGATTGAGGCATATGGTACCTCATGCAAAGAGTAGCCCAATCCAGTTGCTGACCATTACATAAGATATATTTAAAGCATTTGATGCCAAGTCAGGGCTGCTTTTTGGTAGAGAAGCCTTATAATAGTGCAATTTTCTTTCCCTTATGTTCCAAGTTCCACTAGATAGACTTTGGTCCACAAACATTTCTCTTATCTATTAGAAAGAAAAATTTAGTAACTTACCTCAACTAAGGCCCATACCTTAGACTCTAGAATACATTGGGTCATATGCAGATAACTACCTACCTACAAGTAAGGAGGTCACTGAGAGACATGTTCTTCCATTGTTTGGCACCTTTTGGGACTACCAAAGAGATTATTCTTGAT
>MU223457.1:2544193-2563577 GCA_018584345.1 Thuja plicata | reverse complement strand
GCAAAAGTACTGCCACATCCATTGAAGTGGGGATGAAATTATGTACATCTAAAGATTTAGAGACATAAATAACACATTATTTAGACAATTAGTGGGGATTCTTATTTGTTTAACTATAACTATGAAGTAATTGTATAAGTTTTGTTACTATTGACGATTTGAATCAAACTTTATGACTCATTATTAGGAAAGAAGAAATATTATCACACTTCATGATCTACCATAAGGGATTAAATTATGTCAAGGAAAATAGAAATTTACCTTTGTGTGAAAGTTTTTTATTGCGGTGGCCTTTGATTCATTCTTTGATTGAAACAATATTTTATTACCCATTCTTGATTCTAGGGTCAACATGCTCTCACTAAAACCTTGAGTTTCCTCATTTAACCCTCTCATTGAGTCTTTTAATTGCTTGTGATTTTGGACTCACCTCTCAAATCTTCCTCTCCATTTTTGGTATAATTCTTGCTACATTGGAATTGGTTAGTCCTTTTAATATGTTTCATAATAGTGGTTTAGGCCACTATAATGTTCTCTCAAACCACCTATGCATGTATTCTTGTGGATTTGGATTTGTCTATTTCTCTCTTGACCAAGGTTGTTTTGTAAGTTGTTGATAGCTCTTGGAGCTAGACTTTGGATTATGAAGGAATTCACTTTTGATATTTTGCCTACAATTATTTTTTATTGACAACTTGAGACACATGAAAAACTATCTTCTAATTTTTGTTACAAATTTCTAGATGAATTTTTTCTTTTGGGACAGGATTGCATTAAGCATCCAGGAACAAGACTATCTCCATTTTGATTTTTTAAAAATTTTCTTTCAATTAATGAAATTGACTCCCTTTACAGAATCAATTGTGCTTAACATCATTTCTATTTTTATCTGTCAGATGGGGTGATGGTCCAAATGTGTTCAGTGCTTTGATGAATGAAATTTAATGCCACCTTATGGAACAACTCCTCCCTATGCTTCTATGTATCCATATGGAGGAATTTATGGCCATCCATCAGTACCTTCTGTAAGTTCTAATACCTTGAGTTTTGTCATTCTTGTCTTTTCAAATATTTAATACTTATCATTTGAAAGTATGCATCTGTCTATGTGATTTTTCTTTTCAGGTAAGTCAATAATGAAGGAGATAGTCACTCCCTTTTGTTACCTAGAGTTTAGCATGTATTTTTGGCTATTTTTATTGTGCTCATATGGCCTATTTTACTATCCTAGTTTTCTAACATTGTGATCTTGATTGCAACTTTAGGGTGCACACACATTCACTCAATATGGAATCCCATCAAATGGAAATCCTACAGATGTTGTAATGGTAATTAATGAAATATTGTAGGCAGTAATTATATGGAAAATGGTCATAAGAATTTTTAGCACTCAGTTGTTAATGTTTTAATCTCTTAAGAAATGTTTTGAATGAAAATTTGATATCTACTTTTTGTGGAAAGACTTCAATTGCTCAAAACACAGATGCAGAGCCAAAGTCCTTGGGAGGTAAAGGACAAAATTCAATGAAGAGGGTAAAAGGAAGTTTGGGAAAGCTCAAAATAGTTACAAGTAAAGGAGAGGGTGGAAAAGAAGCACCTGCTACTACAAATGGTGCCTTCTCACAAAGGTAGATATTCAAGGTTTCTAAATTTGATAAACTTATTAAACTTTAATAATCAGTGGGAAGGTCTAGGATGCTGCTTAGATAAATCAGTTTCTATTCTACGCAACTCCCATTTTGTTACCTTCTTATGTTTATAACTTATATGTTAGTGATCTAAATAGAACTGTCACTTTCAGTGGGGACAATGGCAGTGAAGGTTCAAGTGAAGGTAGTGAGGAAGGCAATTCACTAAATGTAAGAAAAATTGTTCTATATTTCTTGTACAAAAATGTATGGATGTTGATCTCATTATTTTCTCTCTTTTTGGGGTTACTTTTGCAAATACCCTTGTGTTGTTATGTATTATTTTACAAAGATGTTGTATTCTTTTCTAGATATGTCTCAGGGGTTGGAAACTGGGAGGAAAAGAAGCTTTGAATCACTAACCACGAATGATATGCTTATTTCTAATTTTTATTTAATTATTTCATTTCAGGCACTTAATGTCTTTTCACAAATCCTACTTGTACTTATCAGACAGTCACAGTCTTCTAGTTTTTGGATGAACTAATTTGGTAATACCAATTGTTTTACATTTATTTGGCCAACCGCTAATGACATTATCCCAATAAAGCACATCAAATAATGGTTCCAAAATAAGTAAAACCACAATTACTGAAAAGAAAATTACCAGTGGATACATTCATCAAACAGAGCAATCCAAACTCATTTGTCTCTTGTGATTCCATGGTAAAAAAACAAGAAAACACGACTGAGTAGCATTGTCAGTTACAAAAACACACTTTAAAGATGCATGTGATTTCTCCTAGTAGCATATAGTTGTTCAAAAAGCATAAAATATTTAATACACCGAGAATTCCAGCATAAATTATATTCATGTTTTCCATTTATAGATATTTTGTCACAATTGGGAGGACACTAGGTTGTCCCTTTATCCACTAGGACACAAAACTCTTAAAAACTCTAAAGCGACACTTAAAAAATACATGCGACGTCAAACTGTCAAAAATTGTTGACGGCTAGACGTCGCATGTATAGCAAATTCGTCGCATGTCTGTCATAATTGTGACACCAACAAATTGTAACAACGACATGATGAATTTTTTAGACGGTGCAAACTGTAATGCCTAGGTGTCGTAATAGCGATAAATAAAATATTGTGACACCTAGACGTCACTTTTTGTGTGTTAACCGTCAGAAATTATGACAGATGTGCGACAAATTTGCTATACATGCGACGTCAAGACGTCAGAAATTGCCGATGGCTCGATGTCGCATGTATAGAAAATTCGTCACACGTCTTTCATAATTGCGATGCCCACAAATTGTAATGACGGCATGCTAAAGTATTTAGACGGTGCAAACTGCGACGGGTAACACAAAAAATGTGACGCCTATGTGTCATAATAGCGACAACTAAAATATGTAATGATAGCATGATAACCAGCATAGCCGGCTCATATTGCGATGGTTATTACCATTGCAATAATGACAGATGGTACAACCATCATTTTTTCTGACACCAAAATTGCAACACTGGTCTCTGTCGCTTGGCCGACGGGATAGTGTCAGAAAAGTGACACATAACTGTCAAAAAATGGTCTCAAATGTTGTAGTGGTGCTCACACCTAAATAAGGGAAATTGGGAAGCTCTACATATGGGGACCTGATGCACTATGTAGAGAAACCTCTAATATTTTAGAATCCAACTCTATGTTCCTTAGACTGATAAAAGGCTAAAGGAATGAAAAAAAAATCTACACTACAAGGCAATGTGTCAAGGTGTTATCAACATTTTGTAGGCTCATAGAAAAAGCTTAGACAAACTCTGGATCCTTCATCTCTAGGAATTCTTCCCTCAAAATTAGACATGGCATGAGTGCAAGGGATTGAACAAGGGGAAGGAGATACCTACATGCATGAAACTCATACAAGTTAGAGACACAAAGTGGGCAGTGGATCAACCTAGAATATAACCACCCCTACCAGAGGTCTATTACAAGAATCACACTTTCTTATCTCACAATTTAAGGATACAGACCTTATATGGAATAGACCATGCTTTAAACGAAGGAAGAATGAAATAGAAAAGAACCTATATGGTCTATTAAATTCCCATGCATATAAAGGATGTAAAGTCTAATTTTTGTACGCTTGGCTAGGCATAAGGAGCATCAACACAGTACGCCCCAGCTAACAAGAAGAGGAAGGATACAACAAAAAAATCTCAAAACCTTATTAAGATTAAGCATGTAGAGGCTACAAGCCAAGCCACAGATTATAGAGACCATAGTATGCATACATGAGCAATAGCAAATGAAATAAGATTCTTCTATAGAGAAATAAATTTACAACTAATGAACTAGCTCAATGCCCATAGACACAAAATTGTATATGTACATCTCTCTCTATTTTTACAAACATTGGGGTTTAAATAAGCCTTTTGTCCCTAAGGTCTAGACAGGATGCACCTTTTGATATCCATAAACTTTACAAAGGAAACATATGCAAACCTTTACAGTTTGACTAATGACATGGAGCATAGGTTGTCTGCACTATTTTTTGGATTTTCACTAATATGGGGTCGATAGCAGTTCTCTATTTTCTATGGAGTTAGCATTTTCTTATTCTAGAAATATTTAACTAGGATTCTCTTCTTGATGTAGCCACACAAATATGGTGCATTGAAAAATGGTCCCTACCTTTTTTTTTTGAAATAGGTGCAACTGTGTAGGAAAGGTGTTAGCTTGGCACACATTCTTGATAGTCGCTTACTACAACTTCTTCAGAGGTGCATGATGATGCTATGTGTTTGGGAATATTGTAATGGTTTGGGCTCACAAGTCCTGTCCATAACTAAATGAGTATATCATGCATGTATTTTGGCCATCGTGAAAATGGTTTTTAGGTAGCAAAAGCATGAGTCAATTTGTGGCTACAAAATTTCATATACACAACATCTGAAGGAAAATATTCTCCTATAGGTTCCGCACAAAATGTAATGCCCCACCTAGGAACCCTAAACAAATGAGGGTACTTAATGCACAATCAAATTATTTTTGTAACATCAAATATAATCATCATGAGATAACTAAATTACTAATAACATTGCATAAGAAAATAGAGAAACAAACATAAATCATCACACAATCATGTACAATAGGAATTCTTACAAGTACCTCCAAGAGTTCCAAGTCAACCTAAATACACACTCAAAATGGAATACATGTTCTCTCAAGATCACTTAACAAGAGCTTAGACAACATCCAATGAGCTAAAAGAGGCCAAGTTGTAAATAACTCACAAAAAACAAACAAAGGAGACTAAATCAATCTCCTCAATTCATCTAAATAGAAAAAAAATTTAAACACCAAATGAAAAGTGTTCATAAGATGATTAAGAGTATATGTTCATTTAAAAAGTTATAAAACCATATAATAAAACCATCAAAGAAGCATACACAAGATACTTGGCATTAAAGCCTAAGTATCAAACTAAATGAGCTATAGACACCAAAGAAAGAAGAGACACCAAAGAACATAGGTGACGATTCACAGTGGCCAGACGTTGATCACCAAAATTAACTTCCTAAAATGTCTTAGTCTAAATATTTGGAGACGTTGAATTGCAGGACACAGAAGTTGAAAAATGGGTGCAGTAATGGGCCACACACAGACACTGATCCAAATATATAAAAAAAAATAGATAGAAAAGTTTCAAACTAGAGAGAAAGAGATGTCACTTTGTAGGTTGGAAACATCGATAAGCACAAATACCAAAGCAAGAAAATGTGCCAACCTAAAGACTTCTCCCAAATGAAGGAAATTTAAAATAGAAACCTTTACCAATTGCAAGGTATGAGTGAAAGGAAACTATCTCCACATTGGGGAGTACCATATACACATGATCAAGGCCATAATCACTCAATGTAATCATATTGAACAAAATTGATCTAAACTACTAAGAATAATAATAAATAACATAATCACTAAACTAAAAATACAAAGGAATAAAAATGAGAACATCATGCTCAATAATTTTCCACTAAAAGTAGTCCACCATTTGTAGGTCAATCCCTAGTAGTGACATGCAATGTCACCCAATCATTTGGTACCCTCAGGCCCACCCCATTGTGCTCATAGAGACATCCACACAATCCAAACACATGAAATACATGCACAAAGAGTAGCTAACACATACACCAATTAAATGGAGTAATCAGGGAATAGAAATAGTATGAAAATGAAATCACTTGGATGTAGAAACTAAAATTTAGGTACACTAAGGTCACTACTCATACCTATACAAGGTATGGTGACAAGACTCAAGAATGGAGTGTCATCACATGACACATAGAGATTGGTGAGTACTTTAGTTGTCGATGATGGTCTACTGATCCATATCAACATTCATAGACAACAAGGATAATTTGTACCATATCAGCATCCTCAAACAATGGTAAGGAACTATGCCATATCAATGTCCTTATATGACGGCAAGGCTAGGGCATACCATATCAATATCCTCAAATGACAAAAAGATAGTCACATTAAATCTTGTTATTATATTTTACCTCATTAATTTATTTAGGTTATCATTTCTTAATAATAACTCTACCAAGGGTTACCTAGGACCCCTTTATGTCCTATCTTTCCTTGGAGAGCCACTCCATTCTTCTACTCTACACCAATCGTAAATCTCGCTACAACAATGAGGAAAAATGAAAATAATGCAAATAGGGATTTTAATTCCAAAATCAACTAGAGATAAAATAATCTCCACTAGCCTCAACCAAGAGTATAAGTCACGTAGGATCCCACCAATTAGGAATGGTCTCAACACCGTAGATCCACATATCAAGTGATCAAGCACAAAAAAGGTGGATCGACAACAAGAAAATGCAAGAGAAATGGCTATAAACACAAGCCAAGGAAAGATAAGGTTTTAGCTCTACTTGTGGATCAAGGAGTACTCAATTGGGACTCAACCATAAGGAGGGATACCTCATGATCTCGTTAACATCATGACTCACAATGATAGGATTATGGTCACATTACCATCTCTCAATAAAACACAAAAGCCAAAAAAATAAGATCAAAATGAATCATAACATGCAAATACGAGTATATGTATTAAATATGCTCACATGGCTAAAAAACTAAGGAGATAGTCACAAATCCTCTCAAGAATGAAATTCCATATAATAAAATCGTGGTTCCAAAAAAATAATCCATCATCAAGACAACATTAAACCCCTAACTTGATGCAACAACTATAGAAAATATATGATGCACAGACAAGTACCGATATCACACAGTAATGCAATGAAGTCCAAATTTTACCCTCATGGTACCGAAGGTGTGATATTTCAATATAGATCCACCACCCATACAGGGGCGATATTTTCTAGAATAATGAATGGAAAATGCAAATATATCATGTGCCACTATCGGGGATAAGGCACACTCAAACTGGAATCTTAGTTGGATTCAATGTCTACTACGTGTTCACTAAAACATGAACAGATCAAGTGTAGTTGCTCTCAGTATAAATAGTTGAGGCACATGTATAAAATAAACAAAGTGTTCCTAATGAAAGGATGTTTTAATGATGTAATCATGCGTATATATTTAAATATTAAAAAATCACTCCTTTCATATTTAATCCTTAATTTCGTCATTAAAAACATTTCAATTAATTTAAAGCATTAAAATAATTATTTTATGATATTTAAAGCATATATCGCTGAAAACTCCAAATCAAATATCCATCAACATAAAAGGCATAATATCATAGGAGCTTAGTAGTAATCATCATGATAAAATAATCAAATATTCTTGAATACTAAATACACTATATATCATCATAAAGCATCATGTCACATCATAGCTAAATCATCATGTAGATATGATAAAAAATGGTAAGCACAAGTATAATCTATTATCTACATCAGCTATGATACTGGTAAAGCCAAAAGAATGTACTATAACCAAATGCATGTCACAATTCCAATATAAGATCACATCATATAAATATTTACCACATGAAATAATCTATCTCAGTTGAAAATAATACAAAACATAATGAAACCACAGGAGGAAGTGTAGTAAACATCATTGCCAACAATTTCAACCAATGGAAAACAACAACAAAAATAACATTCGTAATGACTTGAATGGTCTTTCATGTTGTCTCGACCAATCTACATCTTCGATGCTAAAAGTTAGCTCGTCTCTTTCAGATAATAAATGCCTTCATTATAAACATTTATGGTAAATTTTACAGTAGTAATTTAAATTATGTTCTAATATTGACTTTCCTACCTTCCTTTACATTTAGAAGTTTATACTTAATGTTATGTTTCATGATCTAGTCCTTTTACCACCTCTAGTTTTGTAAAAGGACTTACAATCTAATTTCAATATCAATTCTAAGAATGATATACTTTAGTTTATTTGTATGGTCATTAGACTTGTTTCTCTTATACTTGAAAAATGAGTGAAATTACTACAATCAAATCTATTAAAATAGTATGGAAATATAAAATAAATTTTTTTAATTCAAATGTTATCATATGATGATTATGAGATTGTGTGAAACTGGAAACAAGACTAAAACTAAAAAACTATATAAACTTATGGTTTACATAAAAAATCTCCTCAAAAAAAATCTCCATAGAAGAAAGAGAAACTTTATGTATTAATCTTCAATAAAGAGATATCTCCAACGTACTAACACTATCTTTACTTTGATAATAATTGTGTACCTATAAAATAAAATTTATGAAACTACTATCCCATGCCTTTAATTTAAAAACAAATAGGAGAGGAGAACTATATATAATTTTCCAAAATAACATACCATAAAAATATTATAAAATATAAAAAACTTGCACATCTATTTTGGTCAAACTAATTAAAACTATCTTAGTCTCATGTTTTCTAAAAATAGTGTTCTTTATAGAGCTCAAACTATATAAACACTAGTACAACAAATGAACTTCTTTGTCATGTGCTAGTGTCCTATCATAGTTTCTTATTCAATATTTTTCTAAGCACATTGACACCTACTACCTATCAGAGTCAATCTACTCAAGAAAAATTTTATAGCTCTTTCACCCCACCATCTCCTCATATTCCTCACTTGTAATAGATTATTTTATTCATACACAATATCTCTCCCCTTCATTCAACCTTCAATAATATTTGTATGTGTAAAAAACTGATGCAAGAGCATCTTGGGTTCTTTGGCAATCCTGATCAACCAAAATTATGCTTACTTATTTTCTTTAGCTTGTTTGGAGGCTGCTTGGTAAAGTACTTGGTAACTGTTGTTTATCGGTTACTTGTTCTATCTTGCTTTACCGATGGGTCTCGGTGAATGTTGGTTGCTCGGTGGGATCTTTCACCAAGTTATTTATGTTGCTTGGTTACCTTCTTTTCAAGTTGTTCATGTTGCTCGGTTGGCTTCTTACCAAGTTGTTTATCCTAACTTGGCTGACTTCTGCATTTAATTTCCGTAGTGTGATTAATGTGGGATCTCTCATTGGGATGTGTATAGACCTAAATCTGGGTCGTTGACATTTCCTATGTTGGATCTTTAGGATATGAGTGCCAACCTCTTTGGTTGACTCTTGTATATATTTGGTTTTTGTTCTTAGATTAGAGGGGGTGGTAGTAGGTATCAGTTGGACATAGAAGATTAAGTGTTAGCATATTTGGATGGCAGGTCTGTGACCTCGCATGTATCAAGATTACTCTGTAAATATTTGAATGTATATGCTGAAATTGGGAAAGCCTTATAGCCCGACATGTAATGAGTTTGATGAATTAATCCTAAGTATCTTTTGTTTCTTCTTTCCCTTCTTGTGTTTTTGCTTCCGTGTTATTCTACAAGTTGGTTTGGGATAGCTGGGAGTGCCTTGGGCCCCTGTTTTCCTTTCCCTCCTTGCATTAGGTGGTATAAGATCCAAGTTATATCTAGGTTCCTTCTTGTAAGCCCTAACCCTAGTTGGTTGATATTGTTGTGGGGTAGTAGATTGTGATCTGACGTACAATTGCAGAGGGTTTCAAGATGGTTCGTGGAAGAGAAAATGCAGATCTAGGTCTAGTTGATATGTTAATACAGATGGATGCAAGATTGGAAGCTGTTGAGATATCCTAGTGCAGAGGAAGACATCTTGAAGATGTTAGTGATGATGAATTGGAAGAAGTGCAAGGAGAAGTTGCACCTACACCTGTTATGGATCAGGAAGAAGAGAGATTCTTGTGAGCATTGACAAGCTTGAAGTCCACACCTTATTTTAATCCTTCTGAGTATAATGGAAAATTGGATTCTGATGAATTGATAGACTAGATAACTAAGATGGAAAAATACTTTCAGTATGAGAATGTACTAGAGGAGAAGAAAGTGAAGATTTCAAGTACAAATTTGAAAGGTCATGCATCCTTATGGTGGGAGCATATGCAATTCGATCAAAAGAAGAAAGGTAAAGACAAGATCAAGGTATGGGATAAGATGATAAACAAATTGAAAGGCAAGTTTCTACCTTGTGATTAGCGGATTAACCTAATTGAGAGAATGCAAAGTTTGAATTAGAAAGATAGCTCGATAAAGGATTATACTGAATAATTATACAGATTGGACACCAGATTTGGACATGTTCAAGATGAAGTGGAAAGAATAGAAAGGTATCTAAATGGATTAATAATTTATATACAAGATGAGATCAGCTTGGTCAAGATGGAGAACATTGAAGAGGCATATCAATTTTCCCTGAAAGCCGAGGAGAAATTGAACAAAAGATATGATAAAAAGCAAAGAGGTAGAGGTGGTAGATTCCCTAGAGGAAGAGGTAGATCTCATGGTGAATAGAGTAGATCTAAACTAGACAAGTCAATTTCAGACACATATCAAGACAAAGGGCAGATCGAATGGAAAGGTGGAAGTTCATTCTGAGGAAGAGGCAATTACTCCCGAGGTGGTTATAGCAGAAGAGGGTTCCAAGGAACTTGTTACAATTGTGGTGAAGAAGGACATCGATCTTTCAAGTGTACACATGCAAGAAATAAATTTGGTAGCAGCAGAAATGGTTTGGTGTAGGAAGAGTCACCGAATGAACCAGAGAAGGAAGGAAATCTAATGATCATAAGGATACTTTGGAGTGAGAAAGATAAGCAAGATCTTGTCATGAAAAGTTTGTTCAAGACCAGATTTAGAGTTGCAGATAAAGTTTGGAAGGTAATTGTTGATAGTGGAAGCTCAAAGAATATGCCATCTGAGGATATGGTCATGAAGTTGCAGTTGGAAAGGATAAAGCATCCAAAGACATGTCAGATATCATGGATCAATAATGAGCATACATTAATGGTATGTGAACAATGTTTTTTGAATCTGAAAATTGTAAAGTATTATGATAAGGTGTTGTGTGATATTATGCCAATGTATTGTTGTCATATTTTGTTGGGTAGACCTTGGCAATAGGATAGACATGCTATACATGATGGAAGAGTGAATAGATATACTATTTGGGTTGATGGTAAGAAAAAAATCTTGTTACCTTTGATTGAAGAATCTGCTGGTGAGATATGTACATCTGTGAAAGTTTGTCTCATGGAAGGTAGACAAATTGTTAAGGATTTGAAAATAAATTATATTTGTTATGCTTTGATTCCTAAAAAATCGAGTAAGGATACAAAAAATCAAATTCCTGCAGAAGTTGAGAAATTGTTTACGGAGTACAAGGAGATCATTTCAGATAATGTACCTGATGCTTTTCCACCAATGAGAGATATTAGTCATTGTATGGATTTGATTCCTGGAGCTAGTTTACCGAATAAGGCACCACATCAGTTGACACCGACTGAGAATGAAGAGCTTAACTGAAAAGTTCATGATTTTTTGAACAAGGGTTTGATCAAAGAAAGTTTCAGTCCATGTGCAATACAAGCTATATTGGCACCTAAGAAGAATAGAGAATGGCGAATGTGCACTGATTCAAGAGAAATCAATAAGATCACAGTTAAGTATAGGTTTCCTATACTGAGAATGGATTATATAATGGATTGTTGGAATGGAGCAAGATATTTTTAAAAAAAATTATTTGAAAAGTGGATATCATCATATCAGAATCAGAGAAGGTAATGAGTGAAAGAATGCTTTCAAGACAAATGAAGGTTTGTATGAGTGGTTGGTTATCCCCTTTGGTTTAACTAATGCACCGAGTATATTTATGAGGTTAATGAATGAATTTTTGAAGAAATTCTTGAATAAATGTGTGATTGTATAATTGGATGATATTCTGATATTCAGTAAGAATAGAGAAGAACATTTGATGCATATAAGACAAGTATCTGAAAAAGTGTTTGTTCGTGAAAGAAGAACTTGTGTATTTAGGTTTTGTGATTTCAGATGATGGTTTGAAGATGGATCCTGAGAATGCTGAATCTATACTTAGTTGGCCTACACCTAAGAATGTCAATGAGGTAAGATTATTTTAGGGATTGGCAAGTTTTTACAGGAAGTTTATCAGAAATTTCAATTCTATTTGTAATGCTATGACTAAAATAATGAGAGGAGATAAAAGAGAATTCAAATGGACACATGGAGCTGATAAGAGTTTTGAGACTTTGAAGAAGAAGGTTGTTGAATTACCTGTGTTAACCTTACCAAATTTCAATAAGGTATTTCAAGTTGAATGTGATGCAAGTGAAAGTGAAATAGGAGCTATGTTGACCCAAGAAGGTAAACCTGTTGCTTTCTTTATTGAAAATTTGAGTGATGCTAAAAGGAAATATTATGTCTATGATCAAGAATTCTATGCTATTGTTCAAGCTATGAAGAAATGGAGACATTACTTGATGTTGAGTGAATTTGTGTTGTATAATGATCATAAGGCTTTAGAATATTTGGGTAGTTAAAATAAGTTGAATCAAAGACATATGAAATGGGTGGAGTATTTATAGAGTTTCACATTTGTGATTAAACATAAGAGTGGAGTTTCTAACCGAGTTGTTGATGCATTGAGTAGAAGAAGATCTTTGTTGGCTGAAATGAGAATTAAAGTTATTGGTTTTGATGATATGAAGCATTTGTATGAAAATGATCTTGATTTTTCTGAGCATTAGAGAATGTGAAGATCACCTATTCAAAATCAATTAAGTAAGTATGAATATTATTTCATTCAAGAAGATATGTTGTTCAAGGATATTCAGTTGTGCATACCGAGAGGATCAAGGAGAACTAATTTGATAATAGAGAAACATAGTAGTGGTTTGCATGGAAATTTTGGTATTGATAAAACATTGAGTTTGCTTAAGGAAAGGTATTTTTGGCCTCAGTTGTATAAGGATGTTCAAAAATTTGTGCAAAGCTATGGATTTTGTAAAGTTGCAAAAGGATTAAGTCAGAATACTGGTTTGTATACGTTGATTACTATTCCTGAGAAATCTTGGAGTGATATCAACATGGATTTTGTTCTTGGCTTACCGAGGAAAACAAGAGGTATTGATTCCATATTTGTTTTTGTGGATAGATTTTATAAGATGACACACTTCATACCATGTAATAAAACATCAGATGCAGTACATATAGAAGATATTTTCTTTAAGGAGATTTTCAGATTACATGGATTACCAAGGAGTATCATCTCTGACCGAGACACTGAGTTTGTTAGCTACTTTTGGAAAACACTTTGGAAGAAGTTGGACACCGAGATGAATTATAGTTCTACATTTCATCCATAGAATGATGGACAAACAGAGGTTGTAAACTGATGTTTGGGTAACTTGTTAAGATGTTTAGTTGGAGACACGCCAAGTAATTGGGATTTGATGTTGGGACAAGAAAAGTTTGCATATAACAGTTTAGTAAATAGAAGTACTAGAAAAACACCTTTTGAGATTATTCATGGCACACAACCGAGAGATCTATCAGACTTGAGAGACATTGCTGGAGAAGAGAGAAGAAGTTTTGAAGTAGAAAAGTTTGTTGATTTTATGAAGACATTGCATTAGGATGTAAAATAGAAGTTGGAGAAAAGTAAGCACAAATACAAGGATAGTGCAGATAGATCAAGAAGACATAAAAATTTTGAAATTGGTGATACAATAATGGTTCATTTGAAGAAAGGAAGATTTCCTATTGGAACATAAGGTAAATTGAAAATGAAGAAATTTGGTCCTTGCAAAATATTGAGAAGATTTGATAGTGGAAATGCTTATGAAGTGGAATTACCTGATGACATGGATATATCACCCATATTCAATATTTTAGATTTGTATGAATACCATGAACCTAATGAAGAAGTGACAGTACCGAGTGATTATCTTAAGAAACAAACAGAGGAAGTTGAATAGATTTTGAAACAGAGAGTTAGAAGAAGTACAAGTGGAAAGGAATACATGGAGTATCTGATAAAATGGAAGAATAGACCAATTGAGGACTCATCTTGGATTTCTCAATCTAAGTTGGATTCATTTTAGGTTGGACCTGACACATGATTCTGGGAATAATTTCTTTTAACCCTGGGTGTCTGATGCAGGAGAATCTTTGGTTTTTTGGTAATCCTGATCAACCAAAAATATGTTTACTTTTGTGCTTTAGCTTGTTTGGAGGCTGCTCGGTAAAGTACTTAGTAACTTCTATTGCTTAGTTACTTGTTTTTTCTTTCTTTACTAATGGGTCTCAGTGAATATTGGTTTCTCATGGGGTTCTTTCACCGAGTTGTTTATTTTTCTCAGTTACCTTCTTACCGAGTTGTTCATGTTGCTCGGTTGACTTCTTACCAAGTTGTTTATCCTGACTTGGCTGACTTCTACATTTAATTTTTGTAGCATAATTAATGTGGGATCTCTCATTGGGATGTGTGTGGACCTAAATCTGGGTCATTGATTTTTCCTATGTTTGATCTTTAGGATCTGAGTGTCGACCTCTTTGGTGGACTCATGTATATTTGGTTTTTGTTCTTATATTAGAGGGGGTCGTAGTAGGTATCAGTTGGAGATAGAAGATTAAGTGTTAGCATAATTGGATGGTAGGTTTGTGACCTCACATGTATCAAGATTACTCTGTAAAGATTTAAATGTATATGGCCAAAACCAAAAAGGCCTTATAGCCCGACATGTAATGAGTTTGATAAATTAATGCTAATTATCTACTATTTATTCTCTCCCTTCTTGTTTTGTTTATTCTGTGTTGTTCTGCAAGTTGGTTTGGGATAGCTGGGAGTGCCTTTGGCCCCTATTTTCCCTACCCTCCCTGCCTCAAAAACCTACCTATGTGGAACAAGCTCAAACATCTAAAGGGTTAGTGGGTTAGTACACTACAAATCAAAACATGAATGAAACTTTATCTAAACACAAAGCTTTCCTCCACAACCTCCAATGAGCCAAAAAAGGGCACCCAAGCCTTGTTGATTTTCTCTTAAAGATATATGTGGCTGTGCTCTCCCAACACAATATCAAATCCCACTATGCAAGCTTTCTTGAAGGTGGATGATCCTACAATGAAAATTAATGGAGGTTGAATGGCTTATGAACTATTATGAGGAACTAGCCACAAGCATTAAACAATGATAATGATATAATGAAGCAAAAAGATGGAATGCAAGATTTAAACTAACATTGATTCAAGGTTAGGATAACATATTAATACAGATTCAAATCTATAAATTCTTCTAAAGTTCTAGAATAAAAATAACATTATAACAATGCATTAAAAATGAATACCTTTTTTCTTGGCAAGGCTCCTATTTATATATTTTTGGAGCAAGGATGAGGGCTTGGAATAAGTTGCACCTATGTGGAATCCACATAGGAGCCACATAAGGGACACTTGGGCTAAAGGGGGTGGTCATGCAAAAATTCAACTTGAGACAAGATGGGCATTTAAGGTTTGAAGGGTCCAAGGTTGCCCACACATGTGTGAGAAACATTGGAGAAAGGAGTGGGGGACAAGAGTGTAAGAGAATGGTTGAAGAATTTAAGGAAGTTTGGGGTCTTCCTTGGGATGATTTTCTCACACATGTGTGAGCAACTCATTAGGCTTAATGAGGTTAGGAATCATCTTTTTAGGGGCTTAATAATAGATTAGTTTAAAAAGGTAGGTTTAGTGAGTGAGGTGATGGGTGTAGGAAAGTTTCTAAGTTGGGATTAGGATAAAATTTTAATTATATTTAAATTAATCAAGGCTTAGAAGAATTTTAGAGTGTGTAGGATTAAATAAATATGAATTTGTTTAAAAAGGGGACTTATGGAGAATCATACATTAAATAAGACTTAATATATTAAGAGTAAGTATTTAAATAAAATTTAAATACCTTAGGAATGTGAATCTAATTAATTAAATAAACTTAATTAAATATAAAATGGGCCAAGGGGGGCTATAAGTAGGGCCAAAAGGCCGCACAAAGGGTTATTTTCAACACACCTAATAGAAAAACTATATATATATATATATATAGAGAGAGAGAGAGATGAGTTAGCTTAGAGAGCACATAAGGACATACTAGCAACCCATCGACTAGGACCCACCTATGAGTCCCAAAACCCTTTCTTTCTAGTTCACTTTTACTTTCTTGATTTTTGTATTTAATGAATTAAATAGTATTTATTAGGGGTTTTTTTCTTTTCGGGGTGGAGATGTTGATCGACTGATCAACGTCTGCACAGATGTTGATCTGTCTATCGACATCTGCAGGGAAACTAGTAATAGGGCAAAGATGGCGATATCCCAATAATCATCTTTAAAGATGGGTATTAGGGGGAAAAAATAACTAGGAGACTCGGGAGACTAGATTGACCAATCTGCATCTTCGTGGATCATTGTTTTTGTCGATCCACGTCTTTGTTTCCCAATCAGTGTCTCTGCAAATTGGGAAAAAAAGGACTAAAGGTGATCAAAAAATAACCTTGGGGGTTCAGGGATTGACTAGGGGATGATTGGGGACATGATGCCCCAATCTAAACCGAGGTATGGAAATAAGTTGGATAGAAAAGAATGAATAACATAGGTTGACTGGATGCAGGTACAAGAGCGTCCACCTAGTTTGAGGGAGTGTTGGTCTGACAAAATGGACCTAAGAGAGTGGTTGGAAGTAGTAGAGTGGTGACATGTGACCTTGTGTGACCTCCACTATATATGTTCATGAGCTGCTGAGACTCTGAGCACATAATGCGCTCATGACTGCACTCATAGAGTGCTAGCATTTAGACACATCAAGTTTTCACCTACCTACTAGGGAGGCAATGATCACATTGTTGGATGTCTAGAGGATCTATTGTGTACCTATCAGAGACATGATCCCAGAGTATGTCTTAGAGGGCTCGGAGCCTTATATGGAGACATGTTTCAGATGCCATTTTTTCACTCTGCCACGGTCACAATAGTGGATTCTCTAGAGGGGGCGATGCAGGAAGGTCTACCATGAGTGGCATTGTATTTGGCAGGTTTGATCAGAGATAGGATGTGTCCCGATCTAGCCAACACATGAATTTTATCAAGGGTGGGTGAGGGTTGTGAGCTTTATGCTTGAGGAGGAGGGCATTTTGTACTGTTGGGGGTACACCATCTTAGGTCATTTATACTATGATGTTCACATGTGCACCTACCGTGGCAAAAGAGTCTAGGAGTTACCCTACTATTAGTATGGGTGTGGGAGTATATTTCTTTCACACACCCAATCTGGATTCAGGAGTGGTGGGAGATGTATGAGCCATATGCATGTAGATAGGGGTTGCCTATCAGATATGACACTATCTGGGGAGATGGGTACTCAAGGAGACTACTAGATGGTATATAGATTTTCTACTAGACACCATATAGGGGTTGCAAACTGTCAAGCTACTAGGACGAGTAGCACCAGAGGGAGGATGGTTGTTAGATGTCTATTATCTTGGATATGTGCAGATAGATTTTTGGCTCAATGAGTGGTCAATGTATCATATTGCAAGGTATACACCACCACAGGTCAGGTGACAGTTTGGTATCATATAGGATGTTGTACCTAACATATTCCCTTGCCCATTAGTCACACAAGAGGTTGGGCCATGGGATAGGAGTCGATCTAAGGGGAGCCCGAGCATCATGGAGAGGCATGTAGGTAGTGGCATGGTTATTGGGATAGGACTCAGTTCTAGATGCATGGATGACACCAACATATACACTATGGTGGGTCGCACATTCAACAGTGTTCCTGACAGATCCTAGACAGGTACTAGAAAAGGAGCAGACATGATCAAATCAGGATGGTGAGGGGGAAGATAAGAATGATGGAGGAGACAAAGATGACGATCTAAGAGGATATGGGGGAGAGGGTCCATCAGGGGCTACAACATGACAGAGGGTACATCTAAGGGTACCCATAGTTAGGCAAAGGGGGATAGTGCAGATACCAATAAGGGTGCCCCACCATATGTACTAATAGTAGCAGTAGTGCAAGCATAGGCCCCACCATAGTTACAAGTACATGCATAGGCCCTAGTAGCACCACCACCATAGTGACCCTTAGAAAATTTTGTTACATAGGTCATATATGATGCCATGCAGAAAGAGCTCCAAAGAGATATTTTTGAGATGGAGACTAAGAGGGTTGATCATACCACCACTTGGATTTAGAGGGACATTCTTCAGTCTGAGGTGACCATACTTTAGGGGGTAGTGGAGATAGAGATGATAGGAAAAGATAGTTCCCAAACAACACTGGATGACCTATAGAGGAGGGTCAACTCTAGAGATTTTGAGGTGATCATGGTGCCTAGTGGGGATGAGGGGGATCAACTGAGATAGAGAGTGGACTCCCTTAGATAGTAGATACAAGAGATGACCATGTGGCTACAAGACATGACAAGGGATAAGAACATATGGCAATGCAGGGAAGAGATAGACAGGGGTGAGCGTGAGATCACACGTTTGGAAGCTACACTTCTAGAAGAAGCACATGTTATGGGAGATTTTATGGCTACAAAGAGGAAGGAAGGGAGAGATGGGACGGAGGTGACCTACTATATGACCTTGTACCACCAGGCAGTTCTAGAGGCACAAAGAGCTCCACCCTATTAAAATAGCAGGATATCAAAGACTACAGGAAGATCATTGGGATTAGTGAGCATGAGGCCAATGAGGGACAAAGATGGAGAGGCGGATCATCATAGAGAACCTCATGAGAGCCCTCCAATCATAGTGATACATTTTTTATTATTATGACTATGATATGAGACTAGATGTACAACGACACTTAGGTGCATGTGGTATGCATATTTGAGGTGTATATTTTATTTGTACTACTCGATGGACTTTGATGTACTTTTATTATTTTATGATGATACTATGAGACTTTGAAGGACTATGGACTATGGACATTTATTCTTTTATGGTTAAATGATGATACAGATCTCGTCCTATATGATGTGAAATTTATATTTATTGATTATGGATGCATTTAAGAGTTTATATGATTATGTACATGATTATGTTACTAACATGTGTGATGTAGGATGTGTGTGAGATTTGATTTATACTATATGTCATAATTATGATGATTTTAACAATTTATGATGTAGATTTGTGTGGATTTATGCATATGTATGATGGATAATGTTGTATATGTATGATGATGATTTATGTGGATAGATGGATAAATAATGATTAATGGATACAAAATAGATTAATGATTAATATTGATGATTATGTGGATATAAATGGATAATGTGATATTTATGTGTGATGTTGTTTTTATGCTTATATATATATATATATATATA